>APFE031061625.1:0-20817 GCA_000404065.3 Pinus taeda | reverse complement strand
ATTAATAGAAATTTGCTACTACTCATGAAATCGAATTGAAATCAAGAGATTACAATTTCCTCTACTATTCTGTGGAAAGGAAAGCACAATTTAAAAACATATGAAATTACATGAAACCATCAAAACCATAAGAACACATTGATTTACAGGGGAACCCAACTGGGAAAAACTCCTAAGTTGTTTTTCATTAATCATATGATAATGAGAAACTATTACAATGTCTTTCTTCAAATCTAAAGCAACCCCTACACTGTAAACCAGTTCTCCTGCTGACTGCCCTACGCTGGCCAACACTTAGCCAATTCAAGGCCCCAAATTTCTCCTATTTCCTTGCATAATTCCTAAGGAAAGTAGATCCTAAAAGATAGGAATTTCATCCTATTTTATTTCACAATTCCCAAGGAATGATTCACCTGCTTAACTACCAATCCTGTACACTCAACTAGTATACAATTGATAATTACAATATTCCTTTTCCTCCACTCTAGCTAAGATATTCGAATTCCATGCATGTTTTTACTATTCTTAACTGATTGACTAGTTTAACTTAGAGATAAATGAGTTAACAATAGTTCTACTACTCAACTCATCAACTAGGGACTTGAGCTTAGTTAACTGAGTCAAACTGAAAATAACTTAACTAGATTGCTAAATTTTAGCAATCACTACATGCACAACTCTACTTCTAGCCTGTAACTCAAATTTAATGAGTTAACTAGTAGACCAGGCCATGTCACAAAAGGTAATTTCCATCCAAGTCATCCTGCTCATGTGGAAAAGCAAATTACTAAATTTGACTAAGGCACAAGTCAAATTTAGCCTTTCTTGTTACAATTTCTAACACTCCCTCTTAGCAAGAAACAGGATTTTCACAAGCTCTATCCTGCACCTTTGGAATTCAAATTTGCCTCTTGAAAATTCCTTTGTCAATATATCTACATCCTTCTCCTCAGTTGGAATTTATTGTAGCATCATAATTTACCTCTGCACATAAATTCACAAGTGATAGTGCCTTATATCAATGTGCTTGGACCTGCCATGAAAGACTGGACTCTCAAAGAGTTTAATACAACTCTAATTATCACAATAAATCATTTTCGAATCCATCTCCAGACTGAAAATTCCGACAAGTATTTTCCTCATCCATATGGCCTCACATGCTACCCGGCTTGCTACCATGTATTGAGCCTCTATTGAGTTGAGTACCACAAACCTATGTTTCCTACTATACCAGGAAATAGATGCAGACCCAACACTCAAGATATCGCTTGAAGTACTTTTCCTATCCAGTGGACTCCTTGCCCAATCTACATCAGTGAAGCCTTGGAGCTTTACTCCCTCTATCCGCTTGTACCATAACCCATACTTGATTGTGCCTCTGAGATACCTCAACACATGCATTGTTGCGTTCCAATACAAATTGGTAGGCTTCACCATGGCTTGAATCAATTAATTAAATGCATAGCATATGTTGAGCCTTTTGTTCACCAGATACATCAAGGATCCTATAAGTTTTCCATAGATGGTGGCATCTATTGCCTCTCCTGAAGAAGCACTCTCCTTCCTCCAATTGTAGCTAGAGGTGTGTCCAAAAGCTTGTAGTTATCCATGTGAAATCTATAAATTCTTAAATTATTTCATAGGCATGCTTCCCCTAACACACAAACAACTCACCATCACCCTACCATACTTCTAGCCCAAGGAAAGAATGCATCAAACCCATGTCTTTCATCCTAAATTCTCTTGCAAGGTCCTCTTTGCAAGAGTGAATCAACTGCTCATCCCCTGTAAGTATCAAATCATCAACATACAATACCAATATAAGCAACTTTCCATCTACCACAATGTTATAGAGATTGGAATATGCTTCACTTTTGGTGTCGATTTGAGTGTACCATGCTCGGGGTGCCTGTTTGAGACCATACAAGGCTCTCCTAAGTCTACACACATGTGTCTCCTTATCATATGTCTCAAATCCCTCTAGTTTATTTATGTAAATTTCTTCCTCAACAACACCATTAAGGAAGGCGATCTTCACATCCATCTGGTGGATCTTCCACCCCAACTACACAATTAATGCTAGAATGGTCACAATTGAGGAATATCTTTCCACAGGGGGAAATTTTTCCTCATAGTCCACTCGCTATACCTAAATGAATCCTTTGGCCACAGATATGGCCTTGTACTTCTCAATTCTCCCATCGGTTGCACTCTTCACTTTGTAGATCCACCTGGAACCAACTACTGACTTGTTCTCTGGTCTTGACACCACCTCCTATACTTTTTTCTTAATGATGGAGTCATACTCCTCCACCATGGCATAAAACCACATTGGTTGAGAAACTTCTTCTTCAAATTAATAAGGATTTGTCTCAATGAGTTATGTCATGAGAGCCATATATCCATTGTATATGTCTAGTGACCTCCCCTTCCTACGCTAAGATTCAGGAGCTCCCACATGCTCCCGTGCATCTTTTACAATCTGTCAACTTCTCTAGTTCTCTTCCTCCCCTCTCTGGAAGATTATGGTTGAGTGGGTGCCTCCACTCAGCCTCCTGTCTGCTCCTCCAATTGTGGCTACTCCACAACATCCTAAAGCTCTGCATGAGGCTCCTCCTTTGGAGCTAGAAAATCCTCCTCTAGTGGAATACTCAGCTCTCGCTCTAGAGAGAATCTCATAGCTTTCTCCTCATCAAATTTGACATCTCTCCTCACTACTGTCACCCTGAGTGAGGGAAAATGCACCCTATAGTTATGTGGTGTCTTTGTGTATCCTAAAAAGACTCCCATCTCAATTGTAGGCTCAAGTTTCTTCCTGATATCCTTGGAGACATGAGAATACATAATAGCTCCAAAAATTCTAAAATGAGATACATATGACTTCCTCTAAGAGAAAGCTTCTTTGGGTGTGATTGATTTGGACTTATGCAGGAATGCAAAAAAATATAGATATAAAAATAAACACAAAGATGCAACATAAATAAATATTTTGTTCATTAATATCAAAGAACTGAAATATTCTTACAAGTAGAATGGAAATAAACTCGCTCAGGCATTGGTAGCTTATCTCTGAGAAGATTTGTCATGGCTACATACCTCTAAACTATGTTACAACGAGGCTCAAGGGAGTTTTTATTGTTGAACAACAAAGGAAAATCTAAACAACCAAATCCCTAACCCTCGGAGATGGAACACCAAGAATTGGTGGGCCCCATTAGGGTTAGTTGTGCAGTCAGCTTCCCGAGGTGGAAACTTGGTCATATAATCTCCATTTCATGCGTACAATACCTCGTTGGAAAGATATCTCCAAGAAATACATGATTTGTAATAGACCCTTTCCAATGGCTATGGGCCTACTGCGGACCTCAAAAAAACATCGTTTAGGGGGTCAAAATAGCTCCAGAAGTTCAGGACCTTAAAAACTGCTAAAAATAGTAAATGCTACTATAATCAAGGAAATTGATGAAACTGACTAGGGTTCTAGTTGGAATAGGCCAGTGGTTGCCAATATCCCCCTGGATCAGTCCTCCCCCCTTAGGAATCAATGGTCTCCATTGGGTGCACAACGTCCTTGAGGTGAGGAAATTTATGTTGAACTGGTCGCTGGTGAACCACTTGCCCTGGTGAAGGAGTTTCCCTACTTTGACAACTCGATATAGTTAGATACTCTACTGCGAGTGTTCTTGATTTGTGTGTCCATGATCTTGTTAGTTGTGGCATATTTGATGCAGCTTGGGTTGAGCTATGTTGGTGTCAATTGCTTAGCAAGGTCGGATGTGTCTAATAATGGGGGAAAGTATGGTCATAGTCATTCCACAAGAGTCGAGCAGATTGATTAGCACCATAAACGGGGGTTGGCTGAGACAATATGAAAAATTATTGGTTCTTCCCTTCTTGTACTTCATGTTAAAATGGAACTGTTGCAAATATGTGGACCATTTTTTATGGCAATCATTCTACAAATTTCTTTGTGTCTATATGAAATGCAGGGGTCAATGGTCTGTGTGGATGATTGTTTCCTTCCCTAGACTGTAATTCTCCATTGTTAGCAGGACTGCACAATTGAATACATCTCTTTGTCATAATTCGGATACCTTCAGACTGTATCTAAAAGTATCTCACTGTGATATGCCACCGGATGTCCCTGCTAGGTAAGAACTGCACCAATAGCATAATCGGAGGCACCTGAATCAATTTCCAATGGTTGTTGTAGGTCTGGTAATGTAAGCACTGGTGCATAGTAGAGGTGATGCTTCAACTTGAAAAATACCTTCTATTGAGATTCAGAACAAAAAAAAAAATTCTTTCGCTCCTCCCTTGGTGACTTGACTCAAAGGCCAGTGATATGAGAGAATCCCAACACGAACCTGCGATAGAAATTAGCAAGAACTAGAAAGTTGCAGACCTCTGTTAGAGTGGTTGGGGTTGGACAATCCTGAATAACTTGTATCTTGGTTGGGTCCACATGCACACCCCTCTCATCAATGATTTACCCCATATATTGAACTTGGGTCATATCAAACGTGCATTTCTCCAAATTGGCACACAATTTATGTTGTCGCAGGGTTTGGAGGACCTATCAAATATGGTGTATGTGCTCCTCCTAACTCCAGATTAAGATAAAGAGGTCATCCAGGTACACTACCATGAATGATTTTGTGAAGGATGCAAGATTTCTTCCATCATCCTCATGAAGGTTGGGTATATTCGTTAACCCAAAATGCATGACCAACCATTCAAAAACACCCTCCTTGGATTTGAAGGTAGTATTCACACATTGGAGGGTTCGATTGGCACTTGGTCATAGCCGAACTTCAAATCAATCTTGCTAAAATATTTCCCCCCTTTAATCTGGTCTAGAAGGTCACCAATCCATGGGATTGGGTAACTATTCTAGACATTGATTTTATTTAGAGCTCAATAGCCAATACAGAGTCTCCATGTGTCATCCTTTTTCTTTACCAACATGATCAAGTTCCCCTAGGGTGATGAACTTGGTCTAATGTGCCCTTTCTACAAAATATCCTAAATTCGCCTCTTAATTTCATCATTTTCTAGAATAGAGCATTGCTATATAGGTCCGTTGGGTAGCAGTGCACTCAGGGTCAGATCGATGGAGCACTTGACCTGACAATGTAGGGGTACCCTTTTGGGTGAGGTGAAGATGTCCCTGTACTCCTACACAGCCTTATCCATCTGTTGTTGTCATGTGGAGGGGTGTTGTCTGTAGGCTTTTGATGTGGCCATAGTATTCTTCTTGCCTTGAGGATGAATCATAAGGAAGAAAAATTTCTTGGTCTAGGAAATAATCTTACTGCATTTCTTCATGGAGAACAAAGAGATGGCGGTAGGTAGTGCTACCTCTAGTATCCTGTATATCTCATTTCCAAAAAAAAAAAATAACATTGTGTGGCCTAAACTCACACACAACATGATTCTTCCACAAGTATGGTTGTCCTAATAATACCTCACAAACTTCAAGAGGAGCAACATCATAGAGTATCTCATCTGCGAAGAGCTTGATGCTATATGGAAGGTGGCAATGTTGGATGACACAGATATTTCATCCTTGCAAAGCCACCCGATCGTGTACAACTATAGGTGTGGTTTGGTCGGTAGGCTCAACTACTTCATGACCTCTACTGAAATAAGGTTCTTTTGGCTTCCATTGTCTACAATGAACTACAATAGAGAACCCTTCACCCACATATGTGAGTTGAAGAGTCGCTCCCATCCTCTGGATCTTTAGGCTAAATCTTCTAGATCTTGGTGGTGGAAATGGTGGCACTAGGCTTTGCATCAATAATTTTATTCTCTTTATCATTCCCTTTTTCAAGTTCTGACTTAGAGTCTGAACATGCATCTAATTCGGAAGCCTTTAGCTTAGCCACCAGTGACTACTTGGCTTGACACTCACTTCTGTTGTGAGTGGGGATCTTATGGAACTCACAAAATTTCCCTCTGTCCTTTGTCTTCATGGTGTTGTTATTTGCTTGCAGCTTAGGTGGGTTATTTTGGGTCGCCTCACCTTGGATTTTTCCTTTTTTCTACGTCTTAGGGGTGCCTTTCCCTTGCTTTGGATTTGTAGATCCAAAATCTTGCTTCTTTTGTTTAAATGTATTCTCGATCTTGACAGTGTATTGATAGGTGGCACTAGGCGAGGAGATGTCCAAGAACTCCATCTCATCCTAGATGTACTTGTGTAGACAATATTATTACTTAAGTACCAAATTCCGCTTAGTATCCTTTATACCTAACTTCGTGCGAAGTGTATGAAAAATATTTGTGATATACAACATGTCTTGGTCCCTTCCTTGCCATAGCGTGGTTCGCTTTATGCATTTATCTTCATAGCTTTTGACAGGGTAATATTGCTCGTTGATGGTGTCTATGAAATAATTCCAAGTGGGTGCGCTGAAAAAGTGGGGGTTCCCTCTCGTCCTTCTGTTCATGTTGAAAATTGTAGCAATAAATGTTGAAAATAACATCAATAAAATTCCAAAATTAATTTTTTCCTTGAATTAAATTGGGAATAGAATTGTAAATCCACATCTCATGAAAACTTGTATTAGTTAACTAAGTTATTTTTACTTAGTTGTCTCAATTAATTCGATTTGAGGGTCTAACTAGATTCATGGAGAGTATCTCCTACATTATAGGAGCCCTGGTTGAGTTTATTTTGAGTTGTAATTAATTAATTCAGTCCAACTCAGTTAAATTTAGTTAAACTAGTTCCAAATGATGGAGGAATTAATGGAAGATACAGTTGTGGGGTGCAACCTGTAGTAGTGGGGTATAACCTGCAGTGATCAGTAAACTAAAGATTCACTCATAATTAACTCATGCGTGTCAAATTAAAGAAAGACCCAGTTGAGATTGGAGTTTAGGGATAGTATGCTATCAGTTGTAATCATCTGAATTGTACAGGTGGTGCATACAATTAGAGGAAGGCCTATGGGGATTGCACAATTCATAATTTAGGAATTTCCCCATTAAATAGGGGCTAATTCCTTGAGAAACAACAAAAGTAGGAGCTTGGAAGGCGAGGAATTTGGCTAAGTATTGGCTAAAGGAAGTGAGTCAGGAAGGTGATAGAAAATACTTGTGTAGGTTGAGCTCAAGGTTGAGCAGAGCATATTGTATTCATCCAAGGCTTACCTAGGAAGTAGTGAGATAGATAGAGATAGTGCAGAGGTTGCTTATGCTTAAGAAAAGCATTGTAATCATCTCATATATTTTGATTAACGTGATATACAGATAGCAAGGATTTTTAGTTGTGGCTTTCACCAGAAAATTATTTTGTTGTGTTATTGAATTCTTTCTCTTTTATGCTTCATGATTTCACGGCTCATTTATTGTTTCCACTGATGAGTACAGTAGATTCAAGTCAATTGTTTTAGCATATTACAATCTACAGTTTGAATCTACAAGGAATTTCTAGATGGTATCATAGTTGAAATCAATGTAGAAGAGGAGAATATGGAACTCAGAGAAGGGGATGTCACACTAATCCCAACTCTCTCCGTTTTAGCTATCTCCTAGGCTAGCTAAGGGGGGTGGTCCCTAATGAAAAGTTAAGCTAAAAACCAAAGATGTGAGTTTCTAGGAGAATTTGTTAGAGTTAAAAAAGATTATTTATCTAAGATCTATAAGCAAAACATGATATAAGCAATAGCCATTAACCATACGATAAGCATGAAACACATAAATGACCAGTGCCTTTAAAGCGTTGCTCTTTAATAAATGAAAGATTTTTTATTTGTATTTTTTGTTTATACTCAGAACGAAATCAAATGCTTTCAAATGAAAGAAGAAAATTTGTGATAACTTTTCAAGATAGAAACTAAGCAAAGGGCTCAGGAAACCCCCTCTTAAATAAATCTTTTGGTGTCTAATGAGATTGCTGGCTTGAACAACTTGTGGGACCTTTGATATCATTGGAGGTGACTATTTTGACCGAAGAATTCCTCACACTCCAATAGAGCTGGCAACCTATCCCTTGAAAACACAAAAATGCTTGCAAACCAATTGTTAGTGCAAAAGGGACTTGGCATATAGATACCAAGTTGAGCTTGTCATTCAACCGAGAATGAAAAGCTACAACAAGTGTACAAAATATACCAAGCCCAAAGGAGATTTGAGATAGCTGCAAATCTCTCCTCTCTAGACAATAATGCCCTCAGGCAAATGCACAAAGAAAAACAACTAGATAGCAAATATGAAATCAAATGAATATCAAATGACACAGGTATACCTCATCAACCAAAGCATGTGCCACAAAAGAAGCTAGTAACCCCAAAGACTTTTATTTATTTATGTGAAAGCTGAGTACAAAATGCGGCAGAGTCTCCGCCATCCCAATAGCTCGTTCTATCCTTTACAATAAGAGCCCAAGGCTCATATAAATAGAGAAATGGGAGGAGATCCCAATGCCAAGAGACCATGACAAGTGTAGCAAGTGACAATCCCAATGTAGCAAGTAGAATGGCAAGTGTCAAGCTGCTGTTTGATTGGCTGCCTTTGAACTTGTGTTAAAGGCTGCTCTAACTACCTGTAAAATCTGCATGGATACCTGCCGACGTAAACAGCTGGAACTGCCCTTTAGACTGTTGTAGACCTGCATTAACTGTTGTCCACGTTACTATTGAACATGCCCACGGATTGAGGCTTGAATATGCCCTTGAGGGTAGTTCGAACTATATTTCTTGGAAGGACGAGATGGAGGCAGTGTTGGAAGACAACAGGCTCAAGGAATTCATAAACAAAGATATTCCTAAGCCAATTGATTCTCAGGATCTGGTAGAGTGGAGAAAGTGTGTGGAAAAGGTGAGAAATATTATTCTATAAGGAGTTCAAGATCATATTGTCTTGAACTTACACGGTAAGGAAATTCCATTGGAAATGTGGAATACCTTGACAAACCTATTTCAAAACAACATTGACCACAGGAAGCTGGAACTGAAGGAAAAGATCAGAAAAATCAAGATGGAAAAGGGCGACACAATACTGAAGTACTTAACCAAGTTCACCCAATGTCAGGATCTGCTTATAAGTGTCTGTAGATTCACAAGCTCGTGTAATTTACTAAAGCACAAGACAAGAATCTACTTCTACTTTCAACTAGCGGAAGCCAATAGATTGATGAAAACAATAAGAACAAGAAGAAGATAAATCAATGGCACATAACACAAGATGTATCTAGGGAAAGCCACTGCTCAAAACCCTGCTATCTATATTGTATATATCAGAAATATGAGTAAAGATATAAAGCTTGTTCTCACTAGAACAATTCTACACAAGTATGCTCAACTCTCTTTGCTCACAAGCAAGATCTTAGCCAAAACTTAGCCAATTATGTAGCTCTCCAAGCTCCTAGTCTCTTTCATAATTCCTAGGATGAATAGCTTGTATTTAAAGGGAATTCATGCTTCCACAATTATGTAATCCATACATAGGATCAATCTCTAATGCATGCATGATATTTACACTCTAGTAAATAATACCACTGATAGTACATTGCCCCTGCACTCTAGTCTCAACTGGGTTTTTCTCTAAACTAACATGCATGAGTTTCTCATGAGGGAATCTTCGGTTAAATGGAGTAGCACTATTGGATGCACTAGTACATCAAATGACTGTTAGTCCTCTATTAGTTCCAAAAACAATTTATAGCTAATTTAATTGAACTTGACTCAGTAAACTGAGTGATCTAATTTCCAACTCAATGTAAAATCATATTGGACCCCTAAAACTTAGGGATAACATATACATGACTTCAGAAAGACTTCCAACTCGAAATTACTAAGCTAATTAAGTTAATTACACTTAATTAACTATTTACAAGTTGTTATGAGAATAGAATGTGATTTTAATTCTCAGTTTAGTTCAAGGACAAATTAAATTGGAATTTCTTGTTTCCATTTCTCAACAATGTCAGTGTTATAGTTGTTAAAGATGATTTGGTGACCTTGGCACTTCTAGGCCTTCACAAGAGCTAGCAGAACTACTAGGACTCAGCTAATGGGAGGGAGAAGCTACCAAAGTGGGAGTGGTTGTGGTCTGACTTGGTGCAAGAAGAGATTCCACGAAACACAAGAGATGGGACCTCATCCAAAGAAGTGGAAGAGGACTTTGCATTAGTTAGCAAAGAAAATAAAGCCAAGGGAAATAAGTCCCAAGGTGAGGAGGGTAGAAAGAAGAATGACTTGTCGAACATCAAATGTTTTCACTGTTATATTTCGAGCACTATGCCACGAGATTCCCATAGAAGAGAGCAAGAAAGAAGGAGCCTACAGTAGTAGCAGCAGTAGGTGAAGCTCTAGCTTCACAATTAAAACTTGATTTCACTCTCATTGCATGCATGGAAATCACTGCAATGGGAAGCATGTGGTATCTTGATAGTGGTGCCTCATTCAATATGATGAGGAATAAAGATCTCTTCAGTGACTTGGAGGAGAAATACCTAAAACAGAACATAGAGTTTGGATATGATGGGAGGTATAGCGTGACCGACATTGGTACTATTACTTTTTAGAGGGAGTATGGCTCCCCTCTTAGACTCACAAATGTGATGTATGTTCCATCACTAAATAAGAATCTTGTTTCCATTGCGGTATTTGAAGACTATGGCTACGATGTGATTTTTAGCAAGGGAAAGGTTTTCCATAGACACATCGCCACGAGATAGGTGAAACAAATTAGTGTACGATTCAAGAACCTATATGTACTTGAGGTACAAGATGCATGCAAAGCCTTGAGGAGAAAGGGAAAGGCTAGAGACTTAGTGGTTGAGAGGGAGCATGAATTACCTCTCAACATGCAGCCTCAGAAGAAGCCTCAGAAAGTTATGGAGCAACCACAATTGGAGAAGCATAGAGGAGACAGGGTCAAACCATCCACTCAAGTAGAAACCTCCAGTAGGGGAAATTTTAAGCCAAGTGGGTAGAGGGATCACATGCAACCATACCTCCAGGTGTGAGGTGGGGTGATGTGAAGCAATAGTCCCAACAATGTAGAAATTTCGGCAGGATGATTGAGGTGTTTTTTTTGTTATGGATCATTACCTTGCTACAAGGTCCCACAATATTCAGTAGCAGGAGGATCAGTGTCATTCAAATACTGAGGAGTGCAGAGTAGTGTTGAAAACAAAGAAGAAGGCTTAGTAGCAGAATCAGCAACAACACATGTTTTCTCAGTAGATAGTTGCAGACACAGTTGATTCAATTTATTTTGTTTGGATGATTTTTGGTTGCAAATGTTGCAGTAACAAGAGCAATAGTGACAAGCGTTTCATGCAAAACATTCCAAAGGTACCAGATCAAGATAGAGTTGAATTCCTTTCTTATTGAGAGAGAGTGTTGCAAAATGCAACAAGAAATGTTGAAAATAGCATCAAGAAAATTCCTACATTAATTTTTTCCTTGAATTAAATTAGGAATAAAATTGTAATTCCACATCTCATGACAACTTGTATTAGCTAACTAAGTCAATTTGACTTAGTTGGCTTAGTTAATGTGAGTTGAGGGTCTAAATAGAGTCATGTAGAGTGTCTCCTACATTATAGGAGCCCTCGTTGAGTTTATTTTGAGTTGTAATTATTTTATTCAGTCCAACTTAGTTGAAGTCAGTTAAACTAGTTCCAACTGATGGAGGAGTTAGTGGAAGATCTAGTAGTGGGGTGTAACCTGTAGTGATTAGTAAAATCAATATTCACTCATAATTAACTCACAGATGTCAGATCAAAGAAAGACCTAGTTGAAATTAGATTTCAGGGACAGTGTACTATCATTTGTATAATCATCTGAATTGTACAGGTGGTGCATGTAATTAGAAGAAGGCCTATAAGGATTACACAATTCATAAGTGAGGAATTTCCCCATTAAAAAGGGGCTAATTCCTTGAGGAATAACATAAGGAAGTAGGAGCTTGGAAGGCTGAGAACTTGGCTAAGTATTGGCCAAAGGAAGTCGGTCAGGCAAAGGATAGAAAATACTTATGCAGTTTGATCTCAAGGTTAAGCAAAGCATATTGTATTCATCCAAGGCTTGCCTAGGAAGCAATGAGATAGATAGATATAGTGCAGAGGTTTCTCGAGATTGAGAAAAGAATTGTAATATTCTCATATTCTATGATTAATGCAATATACAGATAGTAGGGGTTTTTAGCTGTGGCTTTCCCCAAAAAATTATTATGTTATGTGTGATTGAATCCTTTCTCTTTTATGCTTTGTGATTTCATCCGTCATTTATTGTTTCTACTGATGAGTAGAGTAGATTCAAGTCAATTTTTTAGCATATTACAATCTACAATTTGAATCTATAGGGAATTTCTACATCTCATAGTAGGTCTCCCACCAGTCCTTAAGATTGGGAGTGGCTTTGAGGAGTGAAAAAAGTAATCTTTTCTCGATTGGAAAAGTCATGAACCAAAAAATATCTTTCCAACAGATTTAACGATCTATCTATGGCATCTACATCTACCTAGCCTTCAAATATGGGAATGTTGAAGTTGAATTATACCTTAAAGGAAGTGTCACTTCTAGAGTTGTTATTGGATGAATATGCATCGCCTGTGGGTAGCCACCGAAGGATCTGGGAAAATTTATCTAGCACCATGTTCCTCTGTCGCTCGAGGGATTCCTCAAGCAATATTTTGAAGGATCCCCTACTCCCTTGTATTTCTTTTCTTCTGCCATGGGAGGTCGTTGAGTTTCGCGAGGTCTTGCAAATGTTCAACCAGTTCCAGCCCTAACTCCTTATACCCTAGCCCTGTTGGGTACATGCAAAGAAAAATAGTGAAAGAGAAGACCACTCTAATACCACTGATCCAGACTTATGTAGGAATGTAAAAAAATATAGATACAAACATAAACACAAAGATGTAGAAGAAATAAATCTTCATTTCATTAATAATAAAGAACTAAAAGATGATTACAAGTAGAATGGAAATAAACTAGCTCCGGTGATGGTAGCTTATCTCTGAGAAGAGATGTGGTGGCTACATGCCTCTAAAATATGTTATAATGAGGATCAAGGGCCTTGTTATTATTGAACAACAAAGGGAAACCCTAAACAACCAAAACCCTAACCCCAAGAGATGGAACGTCAAGAGTTTGTGGGCTCTGTTGGGGTTAGTTGGGTAGCCAACTTCCAGGGGTCGTAACTTGGTCATATGATCTCCATTTGGTGCATACGATACCTCATTGGAAATATCTCTCTGAATACTACATGATTTTTGTTAGGTCCCTACCTATAGCTAAGGGCCTATTACAAACCTTAAAAACATCGTTTAGGGGGTCAAAACAACTCTGGTTCAGGACCCAAAAAAACTACTAAAAATAGTAATGCTACTATAATCAAGGAAACTAATGAAACCAACTTTAGGTCTAGGTGGAATAGGTGGGTGGCCACAAATAACCACCTAGATTGGTGATCATACCAAATATTCTATGAGGGATCCTATTCTATAAATAAATTATGGTGTTACATGCTTCTACCTACAGGTGTAATGACAACCCCTGATCATGCAACATGGCTCTTGTTTCTCCCACTATGCTTCTATTCTTCCTTTCATCCACCCCATTTTGTTGTGGTTTATTTGGTTCTATCAGTTCCCTTCTAATACCCTTTTTACCACAAAATTCCTTGAAGGCGCTAGAAACATATTCTACTCCATTGTCACTTCTCAGGGATTTTAATTTCTTATCAATCTCCTTTTTAACCAATTCTTTTAACTCAAAAAATTTTGAGAAAACTTCAGCCTTCTTCCGCATGAATAAGACTTGACATTTTCTAGAAAAGTCATCAACAAAAATCACATAATACTTGTATTTTTCTATAGAGGCTGTAGAAAATGGTCCACATACATCAAAGTGGACTCGCTGCAAGATTTATCTAGCTTTGCTATCTCAGCGCTCGAAGGTGGATTTGAGATATTTCCCTAATGTTCATCCCTTGCAGACATCATGTGGTCAAGGGTAAATTTCAGGAGACCGGTGGTAATCTACTACATGATTTTTAATGCCCCATGGTGTAAGTGTACCATGTGCCTGTGCCAGAGTTCTCCAACATCTCAACTTTGTACCTTCTCTTCGTTTCTACTTAGTGTAGCACAAGTTCCACCTCAAGTTTTTAGATATTTTTCACTGTAACTCCAATCTGTCTCACTTTCCCGGTAGCTACATGTCTCAGAAAGGCTTTCCCCTTACTAAAAACACCATCATATCCTTTATCCTCCAATATAGCTACATAGATCAGGTTCTTCTTCAGTCTAGGTACATACATGACATCTTTCATATGAAAATGGTAGCTCATTTCCCTCTTAAAGGTTTTGGTTTCAATTCCTTTGGTACTGTACCACCCATCATCCCTAAGTTCTATGTGCAAATATAGATCCTTCTCCTCTAGGTTACTGAAGAATTCTTTGCATCCTATCATATGGAATAAGGCACCTAAATCTAAATATCGAACACTCCCCATTAAAGTTTTCTCCATGCATGTAATGAGGGTTAATTCTAATTTGAATTACAAGGAAAGTGCTTCACCTCCAACTCCTCTTGAAGGCTTCTTGTTAGACTTCTTGTGTGGACACTTTGCTACATAGTTCCCATATTTATGGTAGTGAAAACATTTTATCATGCTTAGGTCATTTTTCTTGCCATTGTTCTAGGTGGAATTTGGCTTGCTTTGGGCCTTCTTCCCCTTACCCTTCTTACCCTTTCCAACCAAGGAAAAATTGTCTTCCTCCTCAGGTTTGGATGTTACTCCATCTCTATTATTCCTATATATTTCTTCTTGCACTAGATCATACCAAATTATCTCCCAATTTGGTAATTTGTCCCTTCCATTTATAGATTCCTAGTAGTTGTGCCAGGATTTTACAAGGCCTAAGAGAGCTAGGCTCTCTAGTTCTAAAGAGGTAATATTTTCTAAAACTCCTGCGAGCTGATCTTGACACTAAGTGATCCTAGAGAGGTAAAATGGAATGGTTTCACCTTTGTGCATGCAGATGTTTCTACGCTTGTCACTCAATGCCAATTTCATGGCATCACTACCATTTTTGAATAACTCAGTGAGGGCCTTCTGCATAGCAAAGGGAGTCTCCATGTCATGTAAATTCGAGACTATGCGGTTTATCACACCCTCCATGATTATCCTCCTGGATTTTGTAGTATCCTTCTTCCATCGGGATAACAGTTGTGTATCTGATACTATTGGCTTTGGAATGTTAGTTTTGGTGTACTCTGGCACACCATTATCATTGAGCCTTGTATCCATCCTATCCTTCCATGCTATAAAATTTGAGGTTCCCTCAAGGGCATACTCCAATCTTAATCAATTGAAAGACATTTTCCTGCATGGAAGAAAACTACTTCACTGAATCTAAAAATTGAAATATCTGAAGGAGAAGATTTATTGGTTGGTTTCTGGAATGATTTCAACTCTAATACAAATTTGAAATTAATAGAAACTAATGCTGATGAAATCAAACTGAACTCAAGAGATTACAAATTTCCTCTATTATTTTGTGGAAAGGAAATCACAATTTAGAAACACATGCAATGACATGCAACCATCAAAATCACAAGAACACAATGATCTATAGGGGAACCAAACTGGGAAAAATCCCTTCGTTTCTTTTCATTAATCAAATGAAAATGAGAAACTATTACAATGTCTTTCTTCGAATCTAAAGCACACCCTGCAATGTAAACTTATTCTCTTTCTGACTGTCATGCTCTAGCCAACACTTAGAAAATTCAAGGCCCCAATTTTCTCTTATTTCCTTGCACAATTCCTGAGAAAATTAACTCCTAAAAGATAAGAATTTCCTCCTATTTTCTTTGCGCAATTCCCAGGGAATGTTTCACCTGCTTAACTACCAAGCCTATACACACAACTAGTATACAATTGATAATTACAATGTGCCTTTTATTCTACTCCAGCTAGGAAATTTGATTTCCATGTATGTATGGGCTATTATTAGCTGATTGACTAGTTTAAATGAGGGATCATTGAGTTAACAACAATTCTACTACTCATCTGACCTTCAACTAACTCAACTAGGGAGTTAACCGAGTCAAACTGAAAATAACTGAACTAGATTGCTAAATTTTAGTAATCACTACCTGCACAACTCTTCTTGTAGCCTATAACTCAAATTTTTTGAGTTACCTAGTAGACAATGCCATGCCACACAAGTTAACTACCATCCAAGTCATCCTGCTAATGTGGAAAATCGAATTACTAAATTTTACTAAGGCACAATTCAAATTTAGTCTTTCTTGCTACAATTTCTAAAAAAAACAAGGTGTTAGCACTCCATAAATTTCCCTAGGTTGACGAGAGAAATTCCATAGGTAACCACAAAACCACTTCTAAGCTAGAATCTAGCCCTTCTAGGTTTAGATAGGGCTTTCTCTATCAATATGTTCAACTACTCTGATGTTAGGCTAGGTGTAGTGCTTAATAGGGTATGATTTTTCAAAGGTTTGCTGGTAAGAAAGGAGACAGATCCATTGAGCATGGAGTCATGTCAAATTTAATATTTGTCTAGTGATAGGATGAAAAAGAGGAGTCTTCTACAAGGGAAAGGTAGGCAGTCTTGGTGATGGAATTAATTCTTTGTAGGAGGGTGAATGTCAGAAAAGATGAAAACAACACAAAGAGTATCAAACTGTAGATAATTATGAACATTGTTTTAATAAGAAAACATAGATCACTTGGTAAAACTAATTCAGAGCACCCTTTAGATGAATCTTGAGCTAAACTTCTGGTTCATCCAAGCATTAATGCATACATTCAAGAGATGCAAATAACATAAGACAAACTTACAACATGAAATAATCACAAGACCATCAAGATCTGACACAGGAATCCTCGCAAATCACCTTTTGTCTTTCATTCACTTGTAAAAATTTCAAAAAAGATATCATATACACCAAGTCCTTTCCTCTCCAATCTGACCAATCCTTTGATTATGAAATTTACTAAAGTATATACAACACATAACTCCTTTTCTCAAGGGATCAAATTCCATCAAATATTAATTACAATATCAAATTAGATTTTCAAACTATGACTAATATCCTAAAAACTAGGATCTAATCATTGACTAAGTTATCGATAGAAGAATCTTGCCAAATGAGTGGGAAGCATATTGATATTCACATCCAGAAACTAGAAGTTTTTTTGTCACTCAAAATAGGATGGAGTTGTTGAGGTGGGCGATCTCGGAATCATTTATGGTTTGCGTAGCAACTGCAGTTTTTATCTTAATCCATCATCAAAGTATTTAATCTTCACAACAATGCATAACTACATCATCTTAGACATGTCTAATTAGGATCAAAATGGTTTTGGAAGCATGGTAGTCATATATGTAAGTCAAAAAAGGTTGATTGTTCAAATGTGCAGCAGGCCTATCTGGAAACACAGTGTCTTGCATTGTGCAACTTGTTAAATTTCCATAAATGTAGAAACACAACACAAAATCACAATGCTTGATGGTTGTGATGCCTCTAGTCATCACCTAAGCTTGAGGATGGATCCATCACATGTTAATAATCCTACATATGGATACTTTCCCCTTTGGAAATCTTTCCTTACCGTACAAAAACTCAAACTTCAGCCAACTCTTATGTAGCCAAAATGCAGCGCTAGCAAAAGCGCAAGGATTGAAAAAATGCAACAATGGCACAATTAGGTATCTAGTAGGATTTCGATGTTATTTTTGAGCTCATGCATGTAATTGGGTAACTATTGAAAAGAAATCAACTGAAACAAACTTGAATTTGCACCTGTTAGAGAGATTCGATCACCAGGTTAGGAGAAGCGCAACACTGTGTGGAAATGCAATGCCACTACCTCCTTTACGCAACAACCAAACATGATCACACCACAAGATTTCAATGAGAATGATAACGAGCTGAGAGATATTGAAGGAAGGTAACCATGCAAATAACCTCCTGTAATGATCAAGAGTGGAGTTTATGGCGATAATCACGATTTTGAATTTGGAAAACAAAAGTGCATCACTTTGGAAACACTTGTACTCATGACAATTGTATCGTTGTTGATGTCATGACCAATCATTATTTGACACATAAACTAACTTGAAACACCTATAATTTTGTGCCCAAGATGACAAATCATGGCAACACAATATTTCTCATAACTACCTTGATGCAACTTGACCACTATACCTATTTAACTTGACCCTTTAAGATTACCCTTTTAATGATGATCCCTCATGACATTACACTTTGAATTATGAAAAATAGACTCCTCTAAACCATATCATTCATGAAACCAAGTATGATATTTCCAAAAAAAACCTCAAATAAATAGTAATACATAAATTATTGATATTCCTATAATATAGAAGCCTAACACAATGCATATCCATAACCAACACAACCAATTCAAGAAATATAATAATGCAAAAGAAAAAAAATACATTTGAGTTTCCCATTATTGATCATTAATAAATTACTCGCCATGTCTTTAAATAGAGATCATGGACTAATTGGATACTAAGCCATGGATTAATACAACCATTAGTGTTGAGGAGAATAAAAATTGTTAGATCACTTAATGTCTATAACATGTCATGATTGTTGGATTAGATAACTATAAATGCATACTAATTGATCCATAAACTTCCATGGATATTCCACTGGATAGCTTGCTACAACAAATCTGATAAAAATACATTGAAATATATATTATGAAGAATAAATTCCTTTAGAATTTAGAATTGTTAATTGTTGATTTGTTGTTTATGTATGAAATAGATAAAATGTACAAAATAAAGAAAAAAAATCACAATCACACACCAACCACAATGAACACAAACATATGCTTTAGGAAACTCTTACAGGAGAAGATTAAGCTTAAAGGTCAAGTTTATCTTCTGTCTTTTGTCTGGAATGGAAATAATGCAAGTACAAAGGAGAAGGATCCCTCGATGGAGTCCCCAAAGACTTATGGCCTGATAGGTTGCTATAGAAAACTAACTCCATTAGTTATTCTCTTTCACTCCCACTCCCAATTTCTCTACACCAATATGGAACAAGATATATTTGAATAGTATGGAATCCCTTTTCCTCCTAATGGCCCGATTATAACATAGATTGATAGCCAACTAGGGGTTAGGTTTGGCTCCTTCAATTCTCAAATAGAGTTACAAATTTTATTATTCAAGGGGCCCCATCCTCAAGTGGGAAATTGTTGACCCCAAATAGTCTCATTTAATGCCTCAAGATGGTTCTCGAATATTTTAGACCCCAATTATCCAAACTAGGACTTGATGGTTAAAATGATCTTGGAAGCTAATCCCTCCAAATTTTCCACTTTAAAAGCATCAAGATATTAGGTGAAAAATAATATAATGATCCAAACGCAAACTGATAAAACACACTAAAGAGACATACTTAAAGGCCTATTAAACCAAAGTGATTTAAATTGATTTAAGCCCTTCTCTTTACATCATGACCTATGGGGCATAGTAGAAAACATAAAATCCTTGTGCTTTCTTGTATTTACTAGATAAAGCTCACGAAACCAAATACCTTTACATCTTCCACTTGACCTATTGTTGCAAATAATCAAATTTTATATTTATATTGATAAGCATGTATACTTTGGAATTGGAAGAGACCTTCCAAGTTGAATAGTTGGGATGCGTTCAATCATCATCCTCCTCCCTCTTAATCCTCACTGTCCAAACTTAAACTCATAAAAAAATTAACAACCTTACACCAATCATGCAGTTGCTACATTACCACCACCCAAAACTGATATGCGTCCACTTGGATTTTGATTGTACTTAAATCCCACGATATCACAAACACTAAACATGTTTTCATATTTCCAGAACTCCTTTAGTGAATACCCACTACCACAGTCATCTCTCCCACCACTTGAGATAGATATGCCAAACATATAATCCAGTAAAGGAAAACTATGCTTTAACATGTGAAGAGATTTTATAGTAGAGGTGGCATGATTGGATTCTCAAACAAGATACTCATACTCACACAGAAAATGAGAAAAGGTCGTCTAAATGGTGAATTAATGACGTTAAACTTTACATGTTGACACTAACTAAGTGCCACCATTAAATTAAAAAAGAAAAAGATTGATACAATGATGTCTAAACAATTATGAAACTAATCTCTATGGGGAGAAAATTTGTTCAAAATAGTTGCCCAAAAATTAACTATATTAAAATAATATTAATATAAAAAATCAACTAAATTCATTTAAATCAACCCTGATTTCAAGTTCTCATCATCTATTTACTATACTAACATAATCATATAAATTAAATAACTAGTATTAATATCTATATACTTATACCAACCATTTAATGTATATCATTATGCTAATTAAATAATTAACCACATCACATATATAATATTAACATTTAATTAATATTATTTACCTATATACTTCATAAAATTCAAAAACTCTTTAAAATAACTAAAATTTATTTAACAAATTCAAATCCTCACATAAACATCAAAATTTTAACTTTCTCAAACCTAAAGTTTTAAATAATAAACTAGTCCAACAATACTTTACCACTGGTTATTTAAAACTAGTCAAATAATACTTTTACCACTAGTTAATAAAAATAATTATCACCACTCTTAGTTGTAAAGCAAAATATCGATCAATACTCGTCCTCCTTTTTGGGTTCTCTTATAAACTTATAACCTTGCTATATATTAATTTTTAATGTTTTAATGATTTTACAATATAATCATTTTTTTACTATATTATTCTTTCTTTTTAAATATAAAATTAATTAATT
>APFE031061621.1:0-15103 GCA_000404065.3 Pinus taeda | reverse complement strand
CTTTACAAAGCCAACAACCAGGTCTGGAGTCATCTGGAAGGCTGGCTGTTAGAACAAACTCGCCCAAACAGGATTAGCGCGGGTGCATAACTAGGCTGGCGCGCTGGAATCGCATCTCAATAATAGAAGAGGTCTGGTCAATGCGATTTTATACAAGCGGAGGGGGCGCTGGCTATGAAATTCAACCATCGCGGAAAACCCGTGTGCTTCCGCGCTGGCAGTGCACTAATAACACTATCATCTGCCAGTCAGCGCATTTATGTCAATAACAGTCGCGATGATCCAATAAACTTAGGCAAAGAGGGTTTTTTGGCCATTTCAGAGAGCATGAGCATGATGTATTTGATTTCATGACACAGTAGGGAGACTAACAGGGAGACAGTGACAATTTACTGTGTAACAGATATTAACAAGAACTTTTATGACTTTGATTTCAAATTTAAGGCTTGATAAGAAGACTTGGTTGATTTTATTGCATAGTATTAATTTGTTTGAGGTTGATAATATTGGTTTGATCTGTATTATGATTGGTTTGAAGCAAGCTTTCCAAGCTTGGCATGTCTACATTGATAGTTACCTAGTGAAGCCTAGAAGATGTATCAATTCAAACCTCTCCTTCAAAATTTGTCCAAGGTATCCCTTTGATTTTGGTTTTATATGTTGACGATCTATTTTTGAAAATTAATAAGCCTATGATGACTAAAGTAAGAGGGAGTTGGCCTGTGAAGTTTGAGATGAAGAATCTTAGCATAATGAATTACTTTCTCAAATTAGAAGTTTGGAAAAAGAAAATATGTCGTAAAGTTATTTGGAATGATGGAAAACAAATATTTAGACACCATGATGGAATTCAATTTTAATAATTGAGGTAGAGACATGGATGAACCTCACTTAGAAACCAACAGTTTATTGAAGCATTGATGTTTCTTGTAACACCCATATGGACATATGTTTTGCAGAGAACAATTTGAGTCAATTGATGATCAAGTCGTTTCATACACATCAGCTTGTCAAAAATAAAATTTAGAGATATTTGCATGGGATAATCAATATTTATCTTAGATATGCTTCGAGAGATGTATGACTCCTTAGATACTCTAATATAGTCTCATCTGAAAAACATTGCTGATAGAAAAACAACATTTGGGTGTTGCTTTAGCTTGGGATCTGCCAGGACATTTTAATGAGAAAGAAATAGAAGTACTTAGCTTTAAGCACGACCGAAGTTGAGTACATTGTTGCTAGCACAGATAATTGTGGGGAAATTTGGTTGAGGAAGCTATTTGGAGAGTTGTTTGATCATGTTCTCGATATGACAATGATACATTGCGACAATAAAAAGTGGGATTCGATCAGACAAAAATTGTATATATTGTTGGGACTAAGATATCTCCTTGTGTTGTATGAGATAAGCTTACACTTATGATTATTTTCTCCATGAAAGGGAGGATAAATAAGGTATATTTTTGTGACATGCATTTATTCTAACAAAATATTTGATGTAATGTCCTACCTGAATAGAAAAAGAATACGATTGTTTCTCTTGGTAATGTATGAGGCATTACGATCGAACTTCTTGGTGAGCTTTTTAAGATATTATCAAATATGATCATGTTGATGTTTATAATCTACAAATATAAGTAATAATTGTGGACACTTAGGTGGATCTTCCCCATTTTTTGAGCTCCGAGGGTGAGGAATTTAGATGTAGAGCTCCTCACATTGAGGGATCTCTCGATAATAGGGTATCACCCCTATCTATCACCAATAGGGTGGAAGATGTTGCTCCCCTATATTCTTCTAGTAGAGTATACCCGAGTTGGCATCATACTCAAGTCAGGCTTGTTGGGATTGTTGCTCACCGTCTAGCCAATAGGTTGAGAGAGCTTAGGGGTGTGTGATCCTTAAATTTGGTATGTTAGGTATCTCACCCGAGATGGATTATGATGCAAGTGTTCTACCATATGACTATGGAGGGTCATTGTTGGGAAGATGAGGAGGAAATAGGATGGATGAGATATTATATCTTGCCTACTGATTGACAAAGGGTAGAAGATGTATGCTCCCTATGCGATGACTAGGGGTGAGAGTGTCCCATAGGAAGTTCCCCACTGTCATCAACATGAGGTGAGAGTGTCCCATAGGATCTACCTAATTGTAATTGGATTTTGGGTTGAGATGTGCTCCGTGATGTGGTTCGAGGTTGAGCATGGCTTCGTGATGATAAGCTCTCTAATACTTCATGGGTAGTAGCATTGGGATCCCCACTAGAAGTGATTTCAGATCGTAGCATTGGCTCCTAGATGAATAGAGGTAGGTAGCTTGGCCTCCCCTTCGATGTCAAATTCTTCCTTTTAGATTCAAAAGTGTTAAACATTTGAGTAGAGATATAGAAATAAGAAAACATAAGCAAGGATGAGGAGATATGAGTAGGGATGAGAAAATATGAAGAGAGAAGAGCAGATATGAACAAAGATGACATTTGATGATGATGAGATGCTTGTAATGAGATAGATGTTGCACTCGGTAATTTCTCTCTCATTGAGAGGGAGTGTTAATTTCGGCAGCTCGGGGACAAATTCCCTCCTTTGGAAAATATTCCTCATCAAGGAAGACCCCTATTAGCCCTTGCAATAAATTAATTTGGTTAAGAAAAAATATATTTTAATATGGAAACCACCATGTGCACAAAAAGGAGAGGTCATCCCAAAAGGCAATTGGGCACCCTCGGATGGCTATAAATACAAGTCAAGTGGCCCTTATTTGAACATCATCAATCATTATTCTTCCTTTGTTTTTTTTTTCTCAAGTGTGAGGTTGGTTCATGAAACATGTTTCACAAAGGTGTGAAATACAAGTTCTAAGGCTCACATGTGTGATTAGGGTTTTTGGTTCTCAGTAGTATGGTTACAATAAGGGATTTTAGGACATGTAAACATGTGAGTGCACATGGAATGTTTTAGCCACACGCACATCTCTCTCCCTCTATGTAGTTGTAACCGAGGGTTTTATTTTTGGAGTTGACTGAAGTTCATGAGAGACTCTAATAGTTGAAGAGAGTTGACCAAAACCTAGGAAAAGTTATCTTTGATTAGTATTAATGTTGGCTTCATCTTTGGTATATTGTTTGGTTCATTTTCCTTGATGGTATTAATGATATAGAATTGGATTATTGCACACTCCCTTTAATGAAACAATCAATGACAATCTAATAAGAAGAAGAATTTGAAAGGGTTTTCCTCCTTGTGGGGTTTTTCTAGGTGGTTTCCAGCCAATCCTAGTGTCTCTATGTGTGAATGATTTTCTTCTATTAGTCCTTAATGTTAGGCTACATTGATTATGATAGTGTTTGTTCTATATAATTGCATATATTTTTGAATAATGTTATGATGTCGTTGACTTAATTCAATATATAAATAATGAGTTGCAATTATCTAAAGCAAACAACAATATAATCCTAAGAAAAATTAACAACGTCATGGGGATTGATGAAAAGGGGTTTTTCTAGGTGGTTTCCAGCCAATCCTAGTGTCTCTATGTGTGAATGATTTTCTTCTATTAGTCCTTAATGTTAGGCTACATTGATTATGATAGTGTTTGTTCTATATAATTGCATATATTTTTGAATAATGTTATGATGTCGTTGACTTAATTCAATATATAAATAATGAGTTGCAATTATCTAAAGCAAACAACAATATAATCCTAAGAAAAATTAACAACGTCATGGGGATTGATGAAAAGTGTAAGTGATGGCAACATATCGAGGTTTGAGGCTAACAAGATAATGTTATGACTTGCAATGACTTCTTGTCACTCGTTGATGAAACATTGTCATATGAATGACACAATCCCTCTTATTACTTTTAAATGTGGTATTATTTGGCTAACGTAATTGGGAGTTCTATGGACTGTTCCATGGTTCTACATATGGTATGTTTGACCTTTCGGATTGTTTGATGTCTAATCCACGGTAAGTATTATCTGAGGGTTTTCTTGTGGTGTTAATGACCTTGTTTGTGTTTACCACATTGCATTCATTTCTATAGTGTTCTTCTATTATTCATGTCACTATGGGCTAGGGTTCTATGATTATTTTCCCATCCATGATTTACACTCGTTCTTCCATGCTTAGTTTCCTGTCAGCATTTTCTCACGAGTTGTCATTTAAATGGTTGACCTCTTGTTCTTCGAGTGGAATGAATCGATCATTTTTTGTGAAGGTAAATCCTATTATAACCCTCTCTTGTAGAGTTTTTTTGTTTTTTTGTATTTTTGTTTTTTTTTTTCCGACTTGTATAATGTTGTTTAAACCACATTTTAGTTATTCCATTCTTAATGTTTGTAGGTTTACAAGGGTTTCACTATATTGGTGATTCTGAAGCCTTTCCGCGTAGATTTCTTTATTGAAGGTTTTATCCTTAATATTATTTTTTTCATAACTTTGAATGAAAGTTAAACGCAGAGCTTCCACTTTTTGTTAAGCTCTGTAAATCATCAGGCAAACTTTTAATTCCTTGTTAATTGTTCTTTATAAATCAGTCAGGTATTTGATATCTTTTTATTACCCTCTTTAAAATTGTTTCGAACTCGTTACAGTTACAAGGAAATTTCCATTATTTCTAATGTTTTTGGGTTTTATGGTTACCGACAGAAATTTTCTTTACTAGAATATTCCTTGTAACTCTTTCTGGTCTTTACGACCACCAATGGAATGTTAGATTTCTTTATAGGAAAATTAACTCCATGGTATTAACCATATTTTTCATTATAGAGCATCAAAATAAACTCGGAGTCGTTACATTAGCCACTATATCATGTTTTAATACCCTCTTATTCTTTTTTATTACTCTCTATAGTACCCATTTCTAGTTTTGGTATAAATGGATAGTGGCTTCAACTATTTTCGCTTCAACTCTCATTACTTATACACAGTCAAGTTAGAGTTTTAATTTCTCTGTTAGAGAATTCCTTACACCAAAATTGGGAAATATCTTCAACAATTAGCCTATACTAAGGTGCTATTGTGACATTAATTATGGGTCTTCGCTGTAATCTTGCAATATGTTATTTTGTTTACTACAATTACAAATTCTTTTTTATTGGTTTACATATCGTATGCATAACTTCTTCTTTCCCTTTTTGTAGGTGATCACCAAGGAATCCATTTTACCATATTAGGGTAATAATCTTACCTCATGTTCAATCTTATAACTCAATACCTACACTTCGAGTTTATATAGTCTACATATTGCTATCCACTACGACTATTTTTCATATTTGTACCAGGTAATAATTTTTGGGTTCTCGACACAACGAATTTTCCTTTAGTATTCTTGGCATTGGAATTCCTATGTTCTCATACTAATGGACAGGTTGTGTTTTCAACAGGTCGGGATATTCTCCAACCTCTGTGGTCACTATATTCCCCTGGCACAACAACCAACTGGTGTAGCCCTAAGCAAATCAGGGTTATAATTCTTTCGTTCTGAGAATGAGACGAGACAAAAGCAATGAGAAAAAATAAAATTCAAATCCAGCTACCAATTTTTTTGGAGGTTAATAAATGTCTTTACTTTACCAATAAGTAGGAAGTAGTTAGTTATCTACTCAGTGAGATCTCCTTTCCCATTTTTGAAGACAGCTCAGTGTCTTCTAGGAAACAGCTGATTGAAAAATATCACAACTCTTTAATTAAATTTAATCATTCACATTAGATTCCTATGACTTATTTGATGATCTAATCATTCACATTAGGTTCCTATGACTTATTTGATGGGTGATAACACTTCCACAATATATTGCACAATTAATTTTTTATATTTTGTTTTCTTCACAAAAATAAAAACATATTAATTACAAAATTTTCATTACTTATTATTAGAATTAAATTCGTTGTTAATTAAAGTTTTCTAATTGTTTTTCATTTTATATCACTTAACCAAAAATAAACATATGCATATTTAATGACAAAACAAATATATCACATAAATGTTTCTAGTGAGTAGAGTTGGACTTATTGATAAAACAATAAAAATAACTAACTTCTTTTCTAAGATCTTATAGTTAAATTATCAAATTCAAAAGAAATAATACATAAAAATAGCTTACAATTCCCTTTACCTTATAAGCATTTCAAATAGAGATTTTATAGAAAAATATACTACTCTAAATATTCACATAAGGTAAGGCACAACCTTGCTCATACATAATCAATAAAAGTGAAAAATATAAAAATATGAAAATAAATTAATTCATATCCAGTAAAGTCAATTCCATATACAATTCATTAAATTAAAATAAAATGAAGATAAAACTTTAAAATAAATTGGGGCTTGTGGGAGGAAGAGAGATATTTATATAAAAACATCAAAGTAAGAATGATGTTTGATTTTTTACATGATTCTTATTGTTTTAACTTTCTCACCAAGTCATTGCGTAAATTTACATCCTATATTGTTTTTGAAGATTGAATGAGTGATGTTGATGACGAAGTGTTTGAGGAGGGTTTCAAGCACATGCCATATCGAGGGTTTCTGCCATTTTAGAGTAGCCATGCCTTCGAGAGCTGTGAAGAAGCTTGCAGGAATAGTAGTTCCAAAAAACATCACCACAAAGAGCCCAAATAAGACTACCACAGTACCAAAATGACTTTGGTGCTGAAGTCTGAACATGAACTTGCTCAAAATGTTCAAACTGACCACCTTTGTAGAAGGCACTAAGACTCTTGAGGTTCGAGTATAGGAGGAGAAAGGTATTGAATACGGGAAGTTAAAAGTGTAGTCCACTAAACATGTCATGGCTACGGAGGATCCAACCCCTATGAGTGCACCTTCCCATAAGACAGGGGAAGCCATGGGTGAGAACGTCAAGGTGGTTACCACATCCCCTTTTCTATGTCTCTTTTATATCTCTATCCCATAAATTTATGGGAATTAGCTGGTTTTTTTGGGTGAGATCTATGGATTTGGTGAAAGAGTTCCAGCTCTCACTATAACTCAAAATAGGGATAGCCTTTAGTTTACAATGCTTTCTTTTCAAAGGTAATCAACTAGAAGTTATGTCTTTTCTCTCTTTTTATAATATTTGCAAGGATGTAATTTTTCTTGGCACTTTGACTGTGTGGGGGAGTTTTGGGAAAACCTTCCTCTTCCCAAGCCTTATCTTTTAAAGATGGGTTCAAAACTAGGTTTCCCAAAGTGCAATGTCCCCTCAAGAACTCCCCTAGTCCTCAAGCCTCATGCCCCAAGTTGCTTGAAGTTATTTTTTAAGAGACAAAGTTGAGGAAGTCCATTTAGTGGAAATCACTCATCGAGTTTTGGATTCACTTTATGATTACTTGGCACTAAATGGCCTCCTATGTCATTTCAATGGGCTATGTGCATCCACAACAAACATTTACCAAAGATTTCATTCAACTTGGACAAAGGAATGTAGGGTCTTCTTATGTTCCAAGTGTTTATTCATAGTCATGATTATCAGTGACCATGATTATGAGAATTTTCTTTCCAAAGGCCTTTGGTTATGGGGAGAAGCTAAGCTCTTCTTTACCCCTTAGTTGTTAGATTTTAACCCCTTCACAACTATCATCACAAAGCTACATTAGACTTCTAAATTTTCTAGCTCATCTATGGAATTCTTAAGTGTTTCACTATGTCAAACCCCATGGCTCTTTTTATGGCCACATATGCCTTGCAAAGCTAGTGTGGAGTCTACATCTATGGAAGGATTTGCCTAAAGGGCACCACATAAGAAAATTCTTTCCTAACAAAATTAAACTAAAAATAAGTGATTTTCACCACAGTGAGCTCCACTACTAAAACACTTCTTTTCACCTTAGTATTTTCCATGAAAAAGGTCATCTTGAGAATTCCTATTCCCAAAAACAGGTCAAACTGAACTCTTGGTCTAAGGTATGGAATCCATGCAACCCGCCTCTTTGAGAAGAGAAGGATTTATCTTCCTTGGATCAAGGAGATGTTGAGTCTCATGACTACATGCTCTAGTATGAGGAAGCCCAATCTTTAGATATTCAAAAGCATTGTGAATAAGGTAAGGTGTTCCAAATTTCCCCAACTAAAAGAGAATATGGTGTTAATAATGTGAATGTGTCATCTTGCCATGAAGCTTGCCCATGAATCAACATCCTCATACTTTGATAAGGAAGTATCTTTAGCTTGTCAAAACAATATTCATGATAGCCTTGATAGCATGACCTTCAGAAGGTTGGGCCAAGGTAGCAAAAAAGAAAGGAAAAAAAAAAAAAGCTTAGGTGACAAGCCCCAAGGTGGGTGATTTTAATGTTTTTGTTTTTTAGTTTCTTTTATTTTTTCTAGATGAGAAACATGTGAGTATGCATAGTCCCTATCTTCCCTAGCTTTTATCAATGTAAAACTTATCTTTATTAATAAACATATTTTGTAGTCACTTATAAAAAATAATTAATAACTTTCTCACCAAGTCTAGATTCCTCTAGCCTTAAAACTTATCACCCTTAACTATCTTAACAAGTCCTTTTACTCTATAAGGGAAAGCTAGTGAGTATTTTGGACCTAACTCAAAAAAAGAAAGGGATATTAAGGTGAATAAACTATAAAAACGTAGGTAAGTGATCCTCTTAACAACCCTCTAGTATGTATCTATGTCAACTAATGAGAGCCATTTCTATGGGCATAAAACTAATATTTATAGTATGGTCAATTGAGATTATTGGTGTTCAATATTAGGGGTGTAAAAGTGTATGGAATTTATGATATCCATTCAATATTGAATATTTTCCTTACTTTTAGTGTTTTAGGCCATTTTGTAGGTGTTTGTAGATTCCATGAAGAAAATGTGAGAGAAATTGATGAATTTTTTGAAGGGAACTCGTGAGCATAAAATACCAGGATAGAAAAACATATAAGAGCAGTGGAAAGTCATTGGAAAAGCATATGTAATTATCCAAAGAAAGTAGCATTTTTTAAGGATGACTAAATATAGTTAAAACAAATCTCAATTATCTTTCTAGCCACATAGCATCTGCTCATTAATCAATGCATATTTGGAATTACTTATTTCTCTCCATATTAAAAAGATGCATTTAATTATTATATGTATGAAAACCTCAAAAACCTCATTCCTTTACAAAGTAGTTATATCTAAACCTAACTCAAATGTAAATTAACTCACAATTTTTTTATCAAACTAAAAACAACTACAATATCTATTTACACATTTCATATATTGATCCCTAAAAATCTGCATAGGAAAATATCTCTCAATATATAAACATACATTTATTGACACAAAAAATATCATGATATTACCTTTTATCATTTTATTAATAATGAATTAATATACATGCATATTACAAAGCTCGTAAATGGACCTCAAAGCTTCTCCTCTATTTATGGCACATAATAGTAATTCATACACAAATTCTATCATTTCTGGTAGATCCATAAATCTTTAATACATTCTTTCATTCACCAATTTGAGATCCCAATATACTCTATCACTTTCCCATTTATTTTATCTTTATAATTAATATTCCTAGTCCTCTTCAGAGCCTTTATTATTTCTCTTTCCACTTTTTCATCATTATAGCTTCCCTATATATTAGCTATCCCAAAAATCTTAAATGAATTCTTCACCCGTCTCACATTCTTGGATTTGACTTCCCACGCCCACCTATCTTGCAACCTCTTGTTACACAAAAAATTGTCACCATGACTTTCTACAGTTTGTGTGAGTCCATCAACACTCATACATACCTCCTTTGCAAGTTTTAAGCCTCAGCTCTTCATGTCAAGCCTCAGCTCTTTTGCACAAACATGCAACTCGGGGCCTTTGCTAAGGTCATGGATTTAAAAGCGATATATGTAAATTTTGATGAGAATTTTTTTATCACTTATGTTTTGAAAATTTGATTTATTTTTATTTAGTTAAGGAATGTTGAATCTAGTGGTTGTGTGACGTAAAAATAAAAATAAAAATCATGTATTTTAATTACTATATTTTTTTATAGTTTTATTAATTCAAATAATTTTTATATTAAGATTATTATTTTTTATGTAAAAACAAATTTATAAGAAGTCTTTAAAATACAGAAAACATTTTAAACATTATTTTTATATTATTATTAAAATTTATAATAAAAATATATATTAGGAGATAGTTTAATTTTATTAATGTTATTTTTTTATCATAATATATTTAATTGTGTAAGTAGTTCAAATAATTCCTTTAAATCTTAGTCAAGATTTTAATTTTCATCTTTTAACATCATATTCAAATTAGTTTAGTGGTGGAGGTGCTTCAAACCATCTATTCAATAACCAGGATTTTTTACAATTCATCTCCTTACACAATATCCAAATTAGTGGTATAAAAGCCTTAAATCATCCTTGTGTGAACAAATTAATTTCTTTTGTGTAGTTGAGTTTGCCCACAACCTAAATATAATATTTTTTAAAGTAATTTACTAATAAAATAGATCAATTTTTTATAAAAAAATATTTATATCAACTATTGGTCTATTAAACACACACACACACACATATATATAGATAGATAGATAGATATCTGTGTGTGTGTGCGCGCCAAGAGGGGCTTTACACTCTATTATGCAAACATTTAACATTTAACAATTTTAATCACCCTATTTAAAAATCAATCTAATTATCATTATATATAAACACAATATAAATTTAAAATATAAATAGGTTTATGAACACTCAAAAAATAGGTATGGTAAGTAAATAAAAAAATTAAATAAAGTAGAGGTATGGGGAAGTGATAAGGGAGAGATGGAGATAAAATGAAAGAGAGGAGAGAGAAGGAATGAGGAGGAATGGAGAGAGAGAGAGAGAAGGGTAAGAGAGAGAGAGGGAGACACAAAATTTGAGGGGGGAGAGACAAAATGAGAGAGAGAGTGAGATAGTGAAAGGATTCGAGGGGAGAGAGAGATAGAGAGAGAGAGAGAGAGAGTTAGGGGAAGAGAGATGAATGGGGAGAGAAAGGGAGAGAGAGGACTTGAGAGAGGAGGAGGAGAGAGGGAGGGATAGATAGATGGATTTGGAGGGGGAGAGAGCAAGAGAAGAAGAAAGACATAGAGACTAAGAAGTGGAGAGAGAGAGAGGGAGTGACAAGGGAGAGATGGAGAGAGAGTGTGTTTGTGGAGGGGTGATATAAAGAGACAAAGAAGGAGAGATGGAAAGAAGAGGGGAGAGAAGGAGAGTGGGAGGAATATAGTAAGAGAGTTGGAGGGTGAAGAAATAGAGAGAGAGAGAGGGGTGGGAGAGAAAGGGAGAGAGAGGAAGGAAGAGATGGAATCTCAGAGAGTGGAGAGAGGGAGGGAAAGAGAGATGAAGTTGGAGGGGGAGAGAGAGGGAGCTAAGAAGAAATACATTTAGAGAGAAAGGTGGAGAGAGAGAGAGAGAGAGAGAACGTGATAAGGAAGATGGAGACAAAAGGAGAGAATACAACACCATGAAAGAGAGAGAAGCAGGGCAAAGGGAGAGAAGGGGAACATAGATACGAGGGAGGGGTGGCGGAGGAGGATGGAGGGACAGATAGATATATTGGAGAAAGAGAGTGTATGTCTTCAGTGTGATATAGAGAGCCAAAGGGAGATAGAGATATTGATGGAAGGTGAAGAGAGGGAAGAAGAGAGAGATAGAGAGAGGGAAGGATGAACAGAGAGATTGATAAATATGGAGTGAGATATTGTGTGTGTTTGGGGGGGTGAGATAGAGATACAAATAAGGAGAGATGGAGGGAGATATAGATATAGATGGAGGCAGGAGAGGGTGAAATTTTTTTCCACTATACATGCCGATTTATAATCATATTTGATTGCTTGCACTCGATACATTGATTTAATTGTATATGATTTCTAATCCTATTTAATATCTTGCACTAAATGCATATATTTGAGTGTAGATGGTGATTTCTAATCCTATTTGATTGCTTGCACTAGATGCATTGATTTCAATGTATATGTTGATTTCTAATTATATTTGATTATTTGCACTAGATGTATTGATTTCAATGTAAATGATTTCTAATCCTATTTGATTGCTTGCACTAAATGCATTAATTTCATTGTAGATGTTGATTTCTAATCCTATTTTCTTACTTGCACTAGATGCACTGACTTGAGTGTAGATGTTGATTTCTAATACTATTTGCTTTCTTGCATTAGATGCATTGATTTCAGTGTCGAATATGTTTTCTAATCTTATTTGATTGAATTAGATGCATTGATTTGAGTGTATATGTTGATTTAGGATTTTATGTAATTGGATGTATGATGGTACATTAATTTTAAAGTGACTGGATTTACAATGTGCATTGATTTCAGTGTAAGCACAAAAAATTATTGGCACTACACATTGATTTTTGTGTTATAGTGTTATAGTAATTCAACTTATTAATATTGGAGAGCAAGAGAGACAATGTATGATGTTTACTACAACAACTTGAGCTAAAGATTTAAAGGGTTTATGATTTCAACTGTCCTTTTGATATCCATGACAAAACTAAGATGACAAAACTAACAAGAGTGACAATAAGAATAGTAGAAGAAAATAGTTTCATATTGATCACAATGAAAGCTATTTGTAGTTTACTACATTATTATTATTCACATTCTTTATGATTCAACACTATTACATTGTGCATTTGCATTCAAAATTTTTATTTAATCATTTTTCATCATTAAACTTATTAACGCTATTTACAATCTCAACAAACTCACTTAACTAATAAAACTTAAAATTAAATTTATGATATTAATGTATTATTATATTGATATTAGATGTATTTACGTATTTTTGATCAAATTAATTACGCCTATAGGAGTGCCTCCTATTGGAATTGGTTATGCCCATAGATGTCCCTCCTATTTGAATTGGGCACTTTAACAATTTTACTAATTAAGAAAATTGATTATACAGTTTAAATTTAAAGCCACAATGTGAAGACCACAAAATGTAACACACACTTTACACATACACTTGCCATAGTAGTGGAAAGGTGTATTTATGAATAAGATGATCATACATTTCAAACCGCTCGTAACATGTGTCCAATTCCAAATAACACGTGTCACTAGTTTCATTAACTTGTCCATCAATTTCACCCTTTCATGGTCTTAATAATAACTCCAAAAAACACGTGTCCATAGTTTCATTAACTTTTCCATCAATTTCACCCTTTCATGGTCTTAATAATAACTATGCCACTCCATATAGGATTTTAAAGTGGAGGAATAAAGGAACTTGAGTGTTTCAACTTGTTATTAAATATTTATTGTATGTTTTATTCATCACCATTCCATCTATTATAATCAAAACAGTGCTCTGTGGATGCATGCATTTCTTAGTGCATGGGTTGTTGGAATTGTTGAAGGATTACTGGAAGGATTGCTAGAATGATTAGTGGAACGATTTGAAGGGGCTTCTCTTGGCTTCAATCTGCTAATAAAGGTGCACAATGTATTACCTAGATTTGAATATTACTAATCCATATATTAATATTGTTTTCAATGGCCACTATTACCTAGATTTATCATTTAAAATACCAATAACACTCTAATGTGAAATGGATTTGTTCATTTTTGGTGAAGCAGTGTTGAAGTTAAATGTAAATTGTAAATGAAAGGAACACTTACATGATCATGTTAATATTCATTATATAATCCATGAAATATGTATTGGGATTAGTGAGGGCAAAATCAAATTAAAAAAAAAAAAATGGAATAAGTCTTCTAGAATAGCATATGGTAAATCTTCCACTAGGGTGTACATCATAGTCAATTTAATTGGGAACATGAACAACGGATGGAAACAACTTTCATGATAAAAGTCGTCAAATAACCATGAAGAAGCCAAGAAATCTACCCCTATAACTTTTGCCATAAAAAAGAAAAAGAAAAAAAATCTAATATTTGTATAAATCCTTGGTGCAAGGGAAGCAAAAACTTTCACTTATGATAATGTATACAATAAGGAGATATAAGGAACCTTATTGTACCTCCACGGCAAACCAAAGAGATGAGGCATTTAAATCCCCAAACCCTTACTAGTTTAAGTTGCTCTCGCACTATAAGTTGGACTAGCGGGTTCAAACAACATTGAGATAGAATGTAGTAAGAGAAAATTGGCTTTGCCAAGAGTGGCCCTAGATATATAAACAACAAAAAACTTGAATAATATGAACATAATAATTGGGTGGATTTACCACATGCACGAGAATAAAAACCATCAAAACTACATGTAAATATGAGATGGTCTGATCCTTCTAATAATTCTCTTTATAATTTTGAGCTTGTGGGTGTTAGTAGGGGAGGCTACTAATCCAGGTGGATATTGGTGGCCACCCACCAAGTCCAGTTGGACCCCCACCATTGTTTCTTTTAGCTTTCTAGTTTCCTTAATTGTAGCACAGTTTACTATGTTTAGTAGTTTTTCGGGTCATGAACTTCCGGAGCTGTTTTGAGGCCCTAAATGATGTTTTTTGGGAAACTTGGGAGCAACATGGGTCTGTCGATTGATGTTTCTCTTCCCAAAGTTGTAGTTCTCAAATAGATCTTTCTAACAAGTTATTGTGTGCATCAAACGAAGATCGTATGTCAAATTTACGACCCCAAGAAGTTGATGTACCATTTTACCCAAACGGGGCCCACAATTTGGCATTTCATCTTCTAGGGTTAGGTTTTTGGATGTTTAGGGTTTTCCATTGTTTCTGAACAATAAAACACCTTTGAGCCTCATTGTAACTCAGTTCAGAGGCATATAGCCGCCACATCTCTTCTCAGAGATAAGCTACCATCGCCCTAGCTCGTTTATTTCCATTTCTGTTTGTAAGCATATTTTAGAATTTTACATTAATGAAATGAAGTATTATTTCCACTACATCTCTTTGTTTATGATTATCTCTTTAATTTGTTGCGTTCTTGTTTAAACTTGGATTAGTGGTATCAGAGCAGTTTGCTCTTTCTTTGTTTTTCTTTGTGTGTCCCCAACAGGGTTGGGATATAAGGAGTTAAGGCTTGAAATAGTCGAACCATTGCAAGACCAGCCTCGCAAATCCCGACGGCCTCCCATGGCGGATGAAA
>APFE031061611.1:0-11473 GCA_000404065.3 Pinus taeda | reverse complement strand
ATGACACAGTGACTCCAACTTCTACCTGGAATGGAATTTCATTACACTAACTTGTTTTGGGATTGCAAAGTGCAGAGTTTTTGCTGTGGGCAATGGAAATTACTCTCTTCTTACATTCTCTCCAAACCTTGTTTAAGAAATGCAACGCACTATTCTTTTCTATCTAGTTAGATGGAGGTACCTCTGCACTTTATTACCTCATCTCAAATTGTCCTTCCTAAGTTTTTTTCATTATCGAGAAACAAAAAAAATGCAATTGATTATGTATTGTTATTTCATTCCACTCAGCTTGAAAGTTTCGAACTTTTAGTTTGCATGGGTAATCTTAACAGAGGGAGAATTGTTAAATGTTTGCATAGATAGGTTCAATCTGCATATTTAAAATGAGTGAAACAAATCAATCTCGAAATTGGAATTTTCTTGGATGTTCCAACTTTTATTTTGTCTTGCAAATGCCTGACATCATTTAAACTCAAGTTGTTTTACTTAACACGACTACCCCCTTACTTCAACAACTTCAGATGCCTTGAAACCTGTTGTCTGTCATTTATTGAAACAAATAATTATATACTTGAGAATCTTGTAGCAAAATTTCCTCTTCTTGAAAACTTGAAGATTCAAGGTTGTACAAGGCTAATCAATGTGAAAATTTTTGCAGTCAATCTTAAGTGTCTAGATATTATTGAATTTGAGGATGAAAACTCAGTGGCAGTGATCCCAAAGTTGGTGAATTTCATAGTGCATGATTGTCCCGAGATGTCAATCTTGGAGCTCAAGTCTTGTGGCTCCCTACATTTGTCCACGATGGAGGTTAATATACTTAAAGGTCTTTCTAATACAAACTCGCTAAAGAAATCTTCCTTTTCTAGGTTCACTGGACAAGTGGATCTTCTTGCAGTTCTTGAAATTTTTGTCTCCCTAGAAGAAATCCCAATAGAATGTGAAAGGTTTAAGGTTAGTAATTGTCTTTATTTTAGCATCCATGTTAGTGTGTTTAAACACCATAATTTTATCTAATATGGAGAATTATCCCATAAAGTTGGGATCACAGGACAACGCAACAAGACCAGAGGCATCAAATTTGACCTTTTCACTCAAAAGTCTGAAGAAGGGAGACGTAAGTTTCAAATTTTGATGGGGAAGAAATTGCTCTAATAAGTTGCTTGCTCAGAAGCACCCCTTTCCTACCCCTTTCCTATGAACAATGATACTTACACTACCAAGATGTTCCCAACATACTCATGAGTAGAGCTTCATAAAACGGCTTCTAAAATAGTATTGCTAATGCATTTTCGTGGTATAAAATTGTATGTTGTGTGCAGTGAATATAAAATTGTGTGTCGTATGCAGTGAATAATTTTGACTATACACTGATCATATTCATTAGTATGAAAGTGAAGCTTTTATATTTTTGCTATAACGTGTCTTCCACCGAGCATCCCTTGCTTCAATTTATATTCGTCTTCTACTATTTCAATTGATCGCATTTTGATTTTGCAGTTAGATGATTTGTTAAATTAATGTGATGATCTTACGGGAAAGAAGTGTAGGTGTTTTTGTTTCATTTGGAAAACTCTAGACTATTTTTTTAGGCTTTAACGTTAATTAGATTTTTAAGCTTTTAAGTAAGTTTTGGTAAACAAATGTTGTAATGATTACATGATATTTTAGTATGTTATATTGATTAAAGTATATTTTTGTATGAGGTATATAGCATAAATTCACCAATTCCATACGAAGAAAAAAAAATAAAAAAAATTCACCACTTCCATACGAGTATCATATTATTTGTTGAAATTCGATTTGATTTTCAGGATAACTAGTTAATTGATGAAAGATTACTTAAAATTTTGGTATTTTACCAGGATGGAAGCATTGTTCATTAAATACCAAAGGATGCAAATAGTAGTGCCTACACAAACAGATAGTAGTGAGATGGAGTCCACGTAGAAGGAAAAAAATACAAAGTTATGGTGGAATAGATAGTAGTGGGATGTGGTCCACATGGAAAGAAAATAGAAAATTATAGTGGAATTAGAACGTTTTCCATTTTCCAATTTAATTTTTTCTTTTAAAGGAACCACCATGCATACTGAATTCTTTAGTATCATTGTCAAGAATAATACTTACGATCGCTTCTCTGAGGCCTTCAACGAGACTGCCTAGAAAGCACTGACTGAATTAGAAAGTTTTCCATTTGCCAATTTAATTTTTTCTTTTAAAGGAACCACCGTGCATATTGAATTATTTAGTATCATTGTCAAGAATAATACTTACGATCGCTTCTCTGAGGCCTTCAACGAGACTGCCTAGAAAGCACTGACCGACTTGCGTAGCAACGCATGCTGCAATTTTGAACTTTCTTTGTCTTGCATGAACAATGATGCCCTAAGTTTGGAGGCAGTGGATGGTTGTTATGGTGCAGAATTGGTCTATAAAATAACTCCATTTGGCATAGTAATAGACCCTGTTGAAAATAACAAGAAGAAATTTTAAAAATATAATCCAGAAATTCCAATTTAATTTGTCCTTGAATTAAATTGTGAATTAAATTGTAATTCTTTCTCATAATAACTTGTAAATAGTTAATTAAGTTTAATTAACTTAATTAACTTAGGAATTTCGAGTTGAAAGTCTTTCTAAAATCATGTATATGTTCTCCCTATATTATAGGGGTCCACGAGGAGTTAAGTATGAATGGTATTTAGTTAACTCAGTTTATTGAGTTTAAGTCCAGTTAAATTAGTTCCAAACTGTTTGAGGAACTAATAGTGAGTTAATAGTCAGTTCATGCATTAGTGCACTCAACTAGTGTTACTCTAGTTAACGGAATATTCCCTCATCAGAAACCCTCTAAATCTTCAAGTCTTCTAAAAATCCAAAAATCCATTGCAAAAGGAGAAGTTTTAGATTTATTGGATTACACTATTGGAAGGAAAAAAACATGAGAAAACAACGAAAATCAAGCCTATCAGAGATCAACAGAGCAATGAACAGGAGCCGTCGGATCAACGGCCTAGATCTAATCGATCAACTGTCCAGATCCGATCGGAAAATCGCATCGCATGAGGCAAAGAGGAGGACTTAAGGTCGAGTGGAAGGCACCCTCGATCAGCGACCTCCGATGATCGGATCGGCGGGTCGGATCAGAGGAAGGCACATGTGATATAACATAGGGATCGGGCCGAGCGATATGGAAATTGTCGATATCGACAGATCGCAATCGGCGATACCACGAGGCAAAGGCGGCACCCCGCGATACACGCGACTTGCGATATATATACATATATATACAGACCTGACGGGGCGATAAATGACATTTGATATATTTTGAAGTCCGTTAAAAAGGCAATTTTATGTGTATTTCACATATTTCATTTAATAAAAGAAGAGAGAAGGAATACGCTGATCTGATGAAACCGGACCCGAAAGGGTTTCGAAATGAAAATGCATCTTATTTTAAAATCCGCCATAAGGCCATTTTCTGGATTTTTAATGCTTTAATGTATTTTTATAAATACGAAGGGAAAGCCATGGAATGGGCAATTGCGACTTGCGACAACGATTAAGGGCGGACCTAATAATGTTATAAAGCAGAATTAAGGACTTTTGAAGTCCGATGAACAGTGATTTGGCAATTTTTACCATGTTTTACAGCGTTCTTTGTGTAAACAGGGAACGACTGTTTCTGGGGGAATTTAAGTGCCGATGCACTCTCCCATTACAGAATAGGTGGCATCCATCCCTGAGGGCGTTTAACAATAATTGCTAATGCTTAGAGAGCGAATTTGAATGGACAAAGGCTGGAAGACAGAGAGCCCGAAAGGGAAAATGAACCAACAGTGCCGATTTGGCTTAAAAGCCACAAAACGATTGAGACAGGGATTATTATTGGTTGCTGAGGTTGTTGTTGGGGTTTTGTTGCTAAAAGTGAAGCCAAAGCAGGAAGCTAAGGCAAACGAAGTAGCGTAGAAGCAAAAAGGCAGCCAAGGGAGTCACTTAGCAGTCAAGTGAAAGGCCAAGAGGGTTGTAAACTGTTAGAGAGCAGAAAGGAGCCAGAGCTAAAGAGCAAGAGCTAGAGCCAAAGCCGAAGAGTCAGAGTTAGAGATAAGAGTTAGAACCAAGAGCCAAGAGCCAGAGCCAAGAGCTAGAGCTTCAAGAGTCAAGGGATAAAATGGTGTCTAAACCCACTGTTTTTGTGTAGAACAACAGGAGTTGATCCAAGAGCTTGTAAAAAGGACTTATACCATAATCCCAGAGAGCCTAGTTGAGTTGACTATAGCTCACGGAGATGTAGCCCAAGAGTTGTGGTTGAACTCCTAATTAAATTGTTGTTTCTGTGTGATTATTTATTGCTGCATTGTTACTGTTATATGCATATATATTATGTTCAAGCACATATACATATCAGCTAAAACATCATATTTTTAAAGCATATAATCAGTTTAACACATGCATAAACATATACTATATTGTCAAGCATATTATCAATTTCGCATTGGTTAATCAATAAGACTTGGGAATATTCAAGCTTTGGAAGTGGGAGAGGTTCTTGTAAGCTAGACAAGAAGCCTGAGTGCCCCATTTTCAAATTAGGTGGTATCGGAGCTTAAGATTGATTAACCCCACCTTCAAGGAAGGTTATATCAGAATGCTTGATTGACATAGCAAATATTGCTGGTCTAAAAGGTGTTTGGGCAGTCAAGGATTGATTGTCTAATTGATTGTATGCTTGTTTGCAGACTGACTATTTTCTAAGTTTGCAAAGGTGAATGGAAAGCTATTGATAGCTCAGTCTAGGAAGGATAAGAAGGAAGAAGGGTTGAAGGCATTCTTCTATCCCAAAGGACCTCAAAGCAGTCCTTGAAACACAAGAGGTTTGTTGCAAAAGGTTGTTTGAATAAAGCTCTTTGTTATTCTTGTTGAAGTTCTTTTGTTCATTAGCACAATGACAACTTCTTCAAGTGAGTCCTCAAATTCTCCTTTCTTCAAAAAAATCTTTGGTGAAGACATGAAGCAAGACTTGTTCATCATGATGGATATGGTGAGAGAAATGTATGAGGATGGAAGGAAGAGCAGCATGCTTAGAGAGCAGTTGAATTCCATGAAGGAAGAGAAGCAGTTACTTTCTAACAAATTGCAGAAAATAGAGGGGCAATTTCATATTACAAATATGAACCTAAAAAGGATGCATGAGTTGGAGTCACAACTCTTTGTTGCCCAAGAAGCTTTAGTCAAGTACCAGCTTGAAGAAGAGGTAAGCCATTCCAGTTTGTCTTCAAATTCTTCTAAGAAATCTTATATTGGTTCTTTTGAAAAACATACTATAGGCATAGGTTCTAGGCTAATGTCCAAGATGGGCTATGAAGGAAAGGGCTTGGGAAAGCATGCACAAGGTATTTTTGAACCAATAATGGTTGAGGAAAGGCCTAAGTATTTGGGTCTTGGTTGAGGAAACAGTCCTAAGAAGGAGTTCCATTTCATATCCTCTACCTCAGAAGTGTGAAGGTTGTATTCAAGAGGAATGTAATGGCTTGAAACATCAATTGCAAGCTGCAAGTGTTTAGAAGCACACACTTGAACCAGAGAGTTGTGGAAACTTTAATAACCTTGAAGAGATTGATGGTGTTCCAAAGGGAGCTACTTCTTCACTCAATTCACCTCCTCATGAAGGCAATAAAGGTGAAAGAGGTAGGTATAAATTTGGTTCTAATCATATTCCTTTTGATCTTGCAAAGCATGATAAATTTCCACATAAGTATGGGGAAAGAGTAGCATGTTCCTTTTATGGTTTGGATAACCATAATGTTTGTAGATGTTGGAAGAGAATGGCCACATATAGGAAAATTTTGAAGGAAAGGAAGCAAGCAGCCAAGGGCCCATTGGACAAGGCAAATCATGCTGTCAAGAAGATGCACATGCAATGCACTTACTTCCATAAGCAAGGACATCTTGCTGCACAATGTTGGACACTGAATCCAACAATGCTTCCACCAAAGCTGAAGAAAGTGGAAAGAGAAGATGACCGAAATGGAAAGGAAGATTCCATGAGTGATTTGTTTCAGAATGATTCACATGTTGATGCTGATGTGCAAACAGAGGTAGTACCTTTGAAAGGGATTGGTAAGAAACAGTTAGAGTTCTTACAATTAAGATTGCATGTCTATTGATGCATCTATTTGCATTTCTTTGTTAATGGAATGCAAGTTGCAGGTATACCAAGATGGTGAATGGAAAAAGGTTGAGTAGGAGGCTCACTTTGTTGCTGCAACATTATATTTCATTTCAGCTTCGAAAGTACCATGTTCTTAAGTGAAAGTTGAAGGATGAAATGCATGCATAATCATGATGTGCATAAACACAAGGATGTTGATGATTTCCTTGTATTTGAACATGTATGTGTAATTAACTTGCAGGGTTGATTGCTTTGACATGCATGTGATGCAATATTAACTTGGTAAAAGTTGATTTTGGTCTCCGAGATGGAGATAGTGATGAAGTGTTTCATATTTTGAAAAAGAGTCCAAATGGTCTTTTTCTACATGCTTGACTTGAAGGGTCATTTGTTTTAAAGGCATTTTTTGTGGGCTTGTTGTCTAGTCCATCATTTGTATGCAGATGTAAGACATGGAGGTGTTCACAAGATGTGAAATTTGTTTCTTTTGTTGAAGCAGGAGTTTAGGCCATCCAGCTGTTGTCTGTATTTCTGTTATTGTTAACAATTGTTGTTGACAGCTTGCCAAATAGGTACAAATGAAAGTTTTGTGGGGCAAATGTACTTCACATTTTCTTGAGCCATCTTGGATCAATGATCGAGGCAGAGAAGCTCAAACTACCTTCTATGGCCATTTCAGTAGAAGTTCTGCAAAAAGGCAAGGAGGAAGATAACTCTTCCCAAGAAGACTAGCTCATCCAAGAAGGGAAGTGGTCAGAAACTTTGGTTCAGAGGCACTATGCAAGGCAAGTGTAGGGAGGCTGGAAGAAGAGGGTGAGTCACTCTCATTTATTGTTCAGGTCTATTAGTCTTTTGGAGACTAAAAGTTCTTTTAGTGGGAAGGCGTGATCCAAAATGGATTTTGGATAGACTCCTAGGTCTAAGTGTTCCTCACAGGGGAAAAATGAAAGTCCAAGGAAGTTCCTGGAACTAGCTCCATTGCAGAGATCGCCTCATTCTGAATCTACTTCAACTTGAATGGGAAAAAACTGACTTAGGATGCAGAAGTTATCATAATATGAAACTGCCTCTATCCTTTGGAAAAAGGAGCAAAATCCCCTAAAAAGGGATCCTAAAAACCCTCTAAATCTTCAAGTCTTCTAAGAAACCAAAAATCCATTGCAAAAGGAGAAGTTTTAGACTTATCAGATTACACTAGCGGAAGGCAAAAAGTATGATAAAACAACGAAAATTGAGCCTATCAGAGGTCAACAGAGCAATGAACAGGAGCCGTCGGATCTGGCCGATCAATGGTCCAAATCCAATTGGCAAATCACATCGCATGAGGCAAAGAGGAGGACTTAAGGTCAGGCGGAAGGCACCCCCAATCAGTGACCTCCGATGATCGGATCGGCGGGTTAGATCAGAGAAAGGCACATGTGATATAACATAGGGATCGCACTGAGCGATATGTCGATCGTCGATATCGGTGAATCACAATCGGCAATGGAATGATGCAAAGGCGGGACCCCACGATGCACGTGACTTTTGATATATATATACATATATATATGGACCCAACGGGGCGATAAACGACATCTGATATATTTTGAAGTCTGTTAAAAAGGTAGCTTTATTTGTATTTCGCATATTTCGTTTAATAAACGAAAAGCGAAGGAATGCACCGATCCGATGAAACCAGACCCGAAAGGGTTCCGAAATGAAAATTTGCATCTTATTTTAAAATCCGCCATAAGGCCATTTCCCGAATTTTTAATGTTTTAATGTATTTTTATAAATGCAAAGGGAAAGCCACGAAACGGGCAATTGCGACTTGCGGCAGCGATTGAGAGCGGACCCAATAATGTTATAAAGTGGAATTAGGGACTTTTGAAGTCCGATGAACAGTGGTTTGGCGATTTTTCCCGTGTTTTACAGCGTTCTCTGTGTAAACAGGGAACGATTGTTTCTGGGGGATTTTAAGTGTCGATGCACTCTCCTGTTACAGAATAGGTGGCATCCATCCTTGAGGGAATTTAGCAATGATTTCTAATGCTCAGAGAGGGGATTTGAGTGGACAAAGGCTGGAAGACAGAGAGCCCGAAAGGGAAAATGAACCAACAACCCTGATTTGGCTTAAAAGCCACAGAACGACCGAGACAGGGATTATTGTTCGTTGCTGAGGTTGTTGTTGGGGTTTTGTTGCTGAAAGTGAAGCCAAAGCAGGAAGCTAAGGCAAAAGAGGCAGCGCAAAAGCAAAATGGCAGCCAAGGGGGTCACTTGGAAGTCAAGTGAAAGGCCAAGAGGGCTGTAAACTGATAGAGAGTAGAAAAGAGCTAGAGCCGAAGAGTAAGAGCTAGAGCCAGAGCCAAGAGCCAGAGCCAAAAGAGACAAGGGATAAAATGGTGTCTGAACTCACTGTTTCTGTGTAGAACAACAGGATTTGAGCCAAGAGCTTGTAAAAAGGACTCATACCATAATCCCATAGAGCCTAGTTGAGTTGACTAGAGCTCACGGAGATGTAGCCCAAGAGTTGTGGGTGAACTCCTAATTAAATTGTTGTTTCTGTGTGATTGTTTATTGCTGCATTGTTACTGTTATATGCATATATATATTATGTTCAAGCACATTTACATATCAGCTAAAACAATAGATTTTTAAAGCATATAATCAGTTTAACACAAGCATAAGCATATACTATATTGTCAAGCATATTATCAATTCCGCATTGGTTAATCAATAAGACTTGGGAATCTTCAAGCTTTGGAAGTGGGAGAGGTTCTTGTAAGCTAGACAAGAAGCGTGAGTGCCCCATTTTCAGATCATCCTCCATTAACAAGAAGTAGAAAATATCGAAGCAAGAAATACTGAAAATATGATACCATCATTTTTTATCCTCCCATGGTTCTTGTGGTGGATTGGTTTTGATAAAATCTTAGAAATATTTTGTTTTTGTACCATCATGTGCAAGCTTAGGTATCAGAAGGTCTAGTATTGGATATCCACTTCTTTTGTAGGGAAGGGGGTGGTTATTTTTAATTTTTTAGCATCATTGAAGAATTGTTCTCTATAGTAATAATTTTGATGTATTTCAACTACATGTTCCATCCACGGATTTTTACTTAATAAAAAGTTTTTGGTCTGGTTAAAAAATAATAACAATTTTTTGGGGGTGGTAGAAGGGGAGTAATTTCTTTTCCCTAGAAGATAAACTAAAAAATTGTACTTTTGGAGCCTAAGAATATCACCGAATGACTAGGGACAATGGTACACCTTATGGAAAGGAATAAAACTAGCACAAAGCTTCTCACTCAATAAGCTAGTCATCATTGGGGACTCAAATAATGTCATTCAACATTTGAATTTTAGTATTATCACAGTATATTTGCGACTATTACTCATCCACAAAAGAATAAGTCAAAGTATGCATTCATTTTTGAAGTTGAAAGATTCTCATGTACTAAGGGAGTTAAACTCCATGGAAGGTTCTCTCACTAATCAAGCAATAAGAAGACCCCTAAAATCTTATGCATAAATGGAACCTCCCTCTTCCAATGGGTTCCATGAAGACCCCATGGAACTACAAGACAACTCAGAACCATGCATCATCATTTGAAATCAAAGGAAGAGATACTGAAACTCACAATGAATGGAAACCAAGTAAGAGGTGGGTTTTGATGGCGGGTAGATGGTGGGTCTGCTACATAGAGTGATGACATATCCATTTGTTTGAATTAAATAGTGAATTAGGCAACCACTCTATGTATGTATGAGCATAATGGTGTAGTACACCTAGAGCATTAATGTTTCTTGAGAATTAATATGTTTGTGAGCATTGTGGAGCCATAGGTTATTTGAGGATAGGAATTCATAGTTTGCAATCATGAATAGTAGTGGAAAGATTCACGTAGTCCATGTAAGATTAGGGACTCCTATTTTTGACACTCATGGTTCAATGGAGAATTTAATTTGGGCCTAGCTCAAGGATCTTTACCTCACCTTCACATCAAATTTTCTCTAGATGTTGATGTTTAACGACATAATTTGGGTCCATAGTAGATATTGGGTGTTGAGACTCCCATCCTCAATTTAGAGCTGGCAGAAATGGGAGAACGAGGGATCATGTTGGTTTGCAACAAAAAAGATGGTGGCTTAGAGGGGAATAGGAAAGGATGAGAAGTGGAAAGGGATGCAGAGATTTGGGAGTTACAAGAGTGATGTATGGCTCTTTATTTATGTATAGATAAAGAAACAACCACCCTGTCAACCACCATGGAAACCATGGTAGAGCATATAGGACGTTAATTCAGAGATAGAGTGATGAGAATGACAATTTGCGAAGGAAGCTAGAAGAGCTGCAATTGAAAGATGCACAATCCTCCATGTCAATAGCTCCTTCGATGTCTTTTGTGAACTTGGCCTATTTTGTAGTTCAACTTGACTTGAACATTCCAACCCCCCTCACAATTCAAGATATAGAGGAAGCTATGTCTAATAATAACTTAGGTTAAATTTAATATGATAGTTAAGTTTTGTAAAGTCGAGATGTTTTTTTACAAAGTTTATCTATATCAACGTTTTTGAATTTGTTGAAAAATAAAACCAATAAGAAATTATTTGTAGTAAAAACGTTTTTTAATTTGTTAAAAAATAAAACCAATAATAAATTATTTGTACTCTCTTTATATGTATACTCAACTTTTATCTAATCACAAGAATAAAGAAGTCTTCCCGGGCCTCCTATTTATTCACTTATTAAGTCGTGACGACCCCACATATTTATTCACTTCTGCATCTTCCCCATCAGTCCCACGATGTCCACCTTCGCACCCACACCCGGGTCCGAATAACGGCTACTCCCCTGCAAAAAGAGCCACTTCCGTATCTTCCCCATCAACCCCACGTTGTCAACCTTCGCACCCACACCCGGGCCCAAATCACGGCTGCTCCCCTGCGAATATACCGTACATAAAATATAATTACTATGAAATAATTGTATTAAAAAAAGCTATATTCATATTTTTCTTGACAAGGAAGGTATTTTCCGTCGATGTGCTTCTCACTTTCTCTTTTCATATTCTCTCATTCATACGCGCTTCCTTTATCCACCTTACATTTAATTCTCTTCGCTTTTCATTTTTTAAAAAATAAATAAAATTAGTGGGGAAAATGTTTTAATAGATTAAATATTAATGTAGTTTAGATATTAGTCGTGTAATTTAAACTTGATTTAATTCTCTTCGCTTTTCATTTAAAAGATAAATAAATAAAATTAGCAGGGAAAAAATTTTAAACGACTAAATGTAGTTTAATCATTAG
>APFE031061608.1:0-23807 GCA_000404065.3 Pinus taeda | reverse complement strand
AATGCAATGTGAAAAGCCAGCAAGGCATGTGAGAAATTTTTCTTGGGTGAATGTGAAATTTTTTTTTTGTTATTTTACAGCATTAAACCCATGTAAGAAAAATCTATTTTACAGGTGTAAGTGTAAAAACCCTTTTTACATCAGTAAATGTGAAAGAAGATTTTACACAGCAGTGTAAAAATCATTTTTAAAAGAGGCAGGGTAATTTTGTTTTTAGTGAAAGTTCTTGGTGAATCCCTGTGAGAAAGAGGAAGAAATATAAAGGTTTTTGTTAATGAATATAAAGATTTTATTGGTGTGAAAAATCTCTGTTCTCAGAAATTTTATTTGCTTCCATGAACAAAAAGATCCTCAGGAGAAAAGAAGAACATTGCTCTGTATTCAATTAATTTTTGTTTTGGAATTTACCAGAAAATTCCCAACATTTCCCAACATTCACATCCGGGCGCAATTCTTACAATAGCACGTTAAATTTGTGCCCGATTCCTGAGCAGCTAATTCAATTGATACGAATCCACGAATCCACTCACTTACAAACAGTTACACAAAAATTGATACGAATCCACTTGGTTTCAATCAATTACACAAGTAGAAATGAGGAGAAAATCAAGGCAGACTATCCCAAAACAAATCGTAAACTAGAAACAATCCTACCATACATGGGGTTATGTTTCTGTTATTTTTTCTTTTATTTTTTACGAATGCATACAGGAAAGCCAGAGGTAGGTGCAGAGGCGCAGGGAGCTGGGTTTTCGTATACATGTTATTGTGCTTATATGGACATGCATGGATTGATGCAGTAGGCATGAATAGAGGAATAACATATTGTTTATAATTAATAATAAGAATGAACTCATGCGAGATAGGGAGGGCAATAGTCCATGCATATTAAGGAAAGAGAAATAGGGCGATGAGGCATCCAGCAGCGATTAGGTAATATGGATGAATTTTCTGTGGAGCACCACTACCCACAATGGGGTTAGCGGTGGTGAAAGGCTGTGTGAAGACTGGCTGGCCATTGGGCAGCTGAGCCTGCAGGGGGGAAGCGAATGGAGGATTAATGAAAGGAGAGGATCCCGGCTGGAGAACGGTGCCGCAGTTTTGATTCACCCGCGGATGATCGGTCGAGGACCAGATTGTCTGGCCTTTCTTGTCCACCAATTGGAGAGCTCCGTTTTCCAACAGAACCAATGACTGGTAGTTATTCGATGCACCGTTGTTCCAGACGTCCCTGTTATTCCCATCCATGATCTCCAACCCGTTGTCCGAAAGCTGCAGTATGCAAGGATTGGTAGTTGTTATGGGTTCGCAGGGGGACTCCCACACGCTCTGCTGAGCCGCGGTATTGATGACGTCGATGTAACAGAAATCGGTACCCAGCCCTCGGACGGCCGTATTCGTTTGCTGTCTTATGAGCATCGCACTGAAAGTGGCGGACTGAGATGTCATAAACACCTGCGTGCCTGTCAAGGGTGTGCTTAAAGGACCCGCCGTGGTGGAGATGCCAACCCCTGAGTTTACAGAGGGAGTACTGAGAGCCGCCAGCACTTGGTGTATCTGGGTTCGCTGAATGCTGCCCGCAGCAGCCACAGCTTGAGCTTCACACATCAATAATTCCCTGCTTACACTCAATAAAACTAACAATTTTGTTATTACAACCCTAAAATTTATACCATGACGAGAAACTCCCCTTCCTATGGCCATTTCGGCGAATCCTTCCACAAGGAGGCGAGCCTGCAAACTGGAAAATTAGCAGTAGCTAGAAATGGCACTTGCTGTCTTCCATGGACTCTGCGATGACAAGGAAGTGTAAGGCAAATACATATATAATGAGAGACGTGGATATGAGATTGAAATGAATATCTACGTAGAAATGGAGAGTCGTTCGAGCGATTCAGATTATTTAAAAAAAATAAAAACCTAACTAGCCCAATGAGCTAATTCAATACCTAAAACATCTAATTGAATAAATATATTTAATGATAAGGTGAGCCGAACCTTCTAGTGCGTGTTATGTAGATGTTCTCAAAGGCACTGATTAGATTGGGGTTCCAAACATCCATTCAGTCATTTCTTTATGTTGGGGTTGTCATCAATTGTACGCGTTCTCTTTATTTATTTGAATTAAAGTTGAGGGTTGGTTTTCGTTAAAAGCAAATTAAATAGAATACATAATCTTTTGGTTTTCTCTGGGTTTTAGGCAACCATTCTCAAAGGTGGCAACGGGAAGAGTAGAATATTTATATGCATCTTCACTTAAATATCTCATCTATTGCTATACATACGGTGGATGATATGTGCAATTGTGAAATCATAACAATGATGGACCATGGGATATATGATGGTTCATCGCATCATTGGCATGGTTTCACTATGGCACGTATCAATTTAATTAATTTTAGAAATATATATAAAATTATAAAAAAATATGGGTTAAGCAATGCCCTTATTAAGATGGCTATTTTGCTTACCATTTTCAGTACAACTACTCCATCAACGTCCTATAGCTTTTTATGCTTTATGTGGCTATATTCAAATGCCAATAGATTTGCGTAACCTTATTTGCTCCCAATATTCTCATCTCTGCATTGTTTCTCCCTTACTTGAGCACATTGTAGCGTGTTCAACCTATCTCTGCATTGTTTCTCCCTTACTTGAGCACATTGTAGCGAGTCCAACCTTGGCTACTTCACATGTTTAGTCAAAATATTCTATTGATATTGAATCCTTACCACCGCATACTTTTCTACGACAATTTTATCAAACTTTATTTTGCTTGAACATTTTGGCGCTTGTGGTGTTGTAGCTACAATGGTTTCCTCTTAACATTACTATTGCAATTCTATATTTAACCAATCTCTTTCCCTTTGGAATAATTTTTCCTTTGGCCTTGGCTTCATTAATTCACATCTCAACAAACTTTATCGATGCATTTTATGTCCTTTCTAGCTTCATGTAAACTTCTATATTTTACTCCCCATTTTAGCTCCTTTCTAGTCTCATGTAAACTTCTTTGTTTTACCCCGTTTTAACTTTAACTAGGCCTTGTGTCATTCATAGCATTACAGTGAATGCATTCCCAACTTCACATGTTTTTTTTTCCTTGTAAATTGCTTTTTTATTTTATAGCAACACTAAGAATATATATGCTTTCCTTCTCATGTGCTTCCTTTATGATTTCACTTTACAACTACTATTCTTGCTATAATATATTTGGTTTTTCAATCCACTCTACATTGGAATCTACTCATTGTTCTCTACATGCATCAACAATTCCTATTCCTTGTTTCCATCAATTTATAGAGTGATTTATTACATTGCACCATGCTTTTACTAATAACTTTGATAATCTAGTGGATTTCTTTCTCTGAATTCGTTTAAGGATAAATTTTTGGTTACTAGCTCACAAGTCTTATAATCTCGATATAAATTCCAATAGAGATGGCACACCCATCCCATTCCTCGCTTACATCATTGAAATTATCATTGCTTAGCTTTCCCTTAAATCAATGGATAAAAACTTACTTTAACTTGATATGCATGGTAACAAAAATATTTTCCAACAAGCTTAATCCATTCTTCTTATCTATAGCAAGGTTTCGTGGCTATATGTAATAACCAACCACAATGGTCATAATCTGCACAAGCCTTTGCTTTACATAGGCATCCTTCATACACTTATTGAGCATAATTTCGTAGCATAATATTGAAAATAATTTTTTAGCATAGTATTCAACTCCAATACCTTGGATCTCTTGTGTCTCTTCATAACTATCATCATTCCTTTACTCATGTAGTAAATAGACATAAAAAGCAAGTTATTTCCTATCTCTTCTCTTGAAATCTATTTTTCACTTACCAATTACAATGAATGTCTTATATGCATTCTCCTTTTTTACAAATAAAATAGCTTCTCATATCACTTTACTCTTTACAAGTGTAGAGGGTTAGCTCAATTAGTCGAGTCGCTATTGTTAAAGAACCTTTGCTATTGAGATGTCATGGGTTCAATTCTCTTGAAACACTTGGGGTCATGCTCTGTGGTTGAGTTGATAGGAAGTGATCCCTTTGTGTGGATCATCATAGTACAAATATTCCATGGACATAGCACTCACCAATCTCTGGAGTCCATAAATGACATAGAAAAGAAATGATTTACTCTTTACCATTAAATTTGGAATATGATCTATAATGTAATTTAATAATTTACTTCCATGGCATTTGATTCATTATGAACATACTTCTTCATAATACTCCCCTTAATTTTCCTTTCCAATAATCAACACTACCTCATTGCTAAACCATTGTTCATTGCCATTCTTTTGTGCTACCAAGCATACATCTTCACATCTATATATGTTCCATCATGAGGTATCTCTAGCCTTATTTACTCAATAATCACATATGGTTTGCACCTCTATCATTTAAAAATATTGGTGCAATAGTAACATTGATTTGGGAATCTTCTTCATGAAATTTGCATGATTCACTAAGCCCAACTATTTCTTTCTTACAATATTGAAAGATGTGCAAAAGCATAGCTGGAAAAAAATAAACTTTATATCCTATCATCCTCTAGATTAGCTTTATAATGATTGCTCTCTCGTTGGATGCCAACTTCTAATTTAAGAATTATGGCTCCATGAAGTTATCAATTTTCACCCTTTTCTTACACTTTTCATATTGATGTAGTTAGTTCCAAAGGAAAAGTTTTGGTACTTGTAGAGGGAAATATAAAAAAAATAGAAAACAATTTGTGGAAGACATTTATAAGACTAGTGATGGTGACTTCACAATAACGCTTAGATTTTAATTATGTTTCTCTAGAAAAAATCTACAACAACTTGAGAATGACAACTTTGCACTTCTTTAGTTTTTTCTTGGGAAATATTTTAGCAAAACTAACTATCTCACAAGTAAGTAGTTTCATGATAAAATTACTAAGGAAAATTTATTTATCTTAATGAGTAAATAAATAGTTGAGGAAATATTCGTTTTTGTCATGTAGGATCTCTTTCAAAATTTCCAAAATCCCCCTAAAGTGGTCTAGAATAGTGGAATTTGTGCTATTTTGGAACCTCCACTCAAACCCTTAGGATTTTAAGGAAAAGTTTAATTGGGTATCTTCATGTATGACTATTGGCTTTACTGCAAAATTTTCATCACTAACAAGGCCTTTATAAAAGAAAATTGGCTTGTCTTTTAAAAAACAATAATGTGAATTTCTTGAAAGGTATATGCATAATTGTTTAGTATCCCTCACTAGAACTTCCATAGTATTTGACAATGCAAATATGCCCAAAAAATTCTATAACTAAACAAATATGCTCTTATTGTGGGAAAAATAAATTTTAGGCTCTAAACCATTTTTTTAACAAACGTAGGACACACTTTACTAATGTGATGTCTATTTCACATTGTCATTGATGTGGCTCCTTGGACCAACATGGCACCCTAAGGAAATTCCATATCATCTCCCTTGCAACCCTAGCCTACCTAGTCGTGATTTCCCTCTCTATCTCTTATTCATTTTTCTTGTTTCTTTTTACTTTTATTGGTTTCATTTTATTTCTTTATGGGCCCCACTTATACTTGGAAACAACCAAATCATAATCCATGTAAGCAAAAAAACACATAGGTTCATCAAAGAACCCTAATTTAAAATATAAGAGCAATGTCCAGGCATTTCATTGAATGCCTTAGAAGTACAAAAATATATGATCCAAGCATGAAAGCATACTAGAAACGAAATATACAATTTTGCGAGATGCACGGGGCTTCCAACCTCTAGGGAAAGATTTGCAAGGAGTCATGTTCTCCTTTTTCCAAAGCATAATTTGATAGAAGAATTAGAAGCTACTCCAAGGTTCAAGGTGCACCTATGACAAAACAACAGTGAGCCTATCTGTCAACCAATAGAAACCATAATATTAATAATAGACATTATCAAGCAATAAAGGTAAGAGAGAAGTTTAATACCTGTAAAGGAAACTTCCATGGCGTTCATCTTAACTACTTCCAGAATGAGTGGACATGTCAATCTAGTTAACTTCTTATCCAAAGTCGAAATAAAGTAAAACATATGAGACATGAAAAATTACAACAATTAATGCAACTTTGCAAATAATTAGCTAGGTTTAATTAATGGAAAAGTACGAACAAGAGAAACCCTAAAAACCTTAATAGGGTTAAACCTTATCAGGTCACTTTGATTGAAAAACCACAACTTTCTAGTAATCCAAAGGCTAGAGCCATGATTCAAAAACCAACATAACCACGCTTGGAATAGAAGATGCAAGATAACTTGAGTTAAACGCATGAGAAAAAACTAAAAAAGCCCTGTAATAGAGGAAAAACTCATGCCACAATAGTTGAAATGAATCTAGACAATAAGGGTTTAAAAGGTGAACATTTAGTGAAGGAGGACATATTACCTATAATTGTGAGGGAACTCGTTGAGGAGAAGTTGTCTCCAATTCCATAATTTTCATTGCAAAATGCATGGTTGTAGAGGAACTGCTCAGAATACATCTCAATTAACAATAATAATAGACAGAAGGTTTAAGGGTAAAAGAAAAGATTTATTTTACATGAGTTAAAGGATACTTGAATGAATCCCTTAAGCCGAAAAAACATAAATCAAACATAAATATAAAATTTGTTGGAAGTAGTGGAAGCACTGGAAGGGTCTTGACCCTGTTGTAATAAAATTATCCGTTACCCATTCTCATAGATTGTACAAGAAAACCATTGGTCGTTAGACACAAAAGCCATGGAAATCAACAAATGAAATTGATATAGAAAGAGAAACCTATAATTTAAACTCTAATACTCACCAGGTCTCATCATGTGGAACTTAAATTAATTTGAATAAAAGAGGCCATCTGCATGTAGAAGGGTCGGTGTAACATCTGGGTGAAGAAAAAAGAAAAAGGGGATAGGATTGAACCCTTTTCACTCACCATAAAACCATATCCATGGCGGAGGAAAGCGCAAATAGAACAAATGAAAATCAAAGCAGCTAATCAACCCTAGCCAAAACAACGAAACACAACCTCCAATGGATCAATTCAAAATATCTTAACCATTGAACCTAATAAGCATATGAAGGTGGTGTGTTGGCACATGGAAGGTATGCCATGTGGCTTAGAGAAAATATGTATGAGGACCCATACGTAACAAGAAATATACACCGACCTGAACCACGATATAAGGACCACACAAAATATTAAGATGTTAATATAAAATGTATATGGGTGCAACATAAGTGCTAGTGTAATACCTTAAGCCTAAGCCATTGATCTATTATGTATGCATAATATTATGTCCCTATGTTAGAGGGGTTTTAGGTAGATGAACATTAGTGTTCATGTAGAGTATGTGGTAAGATCATTATACATTACCTATTTTATGTCATATGCTATATGTCAAACAAATATATGCAATCAAAGGAGATCATTAATGATGAGGAGGATTAACAGACAATTAATGCCTAGTATAAATAAAATGTGGTCATTGGGGTAAACATGAGGAATCCAAATAAAAAATCTCTTTTCTCTAAACAAGGGGAGTTATATAACCTATAGCATGATCCAAAAACTTGTTAGAGGAGAAATGTTTATGATCATGTTATATACATGGGTGTAATCTAAGACCTCGGGTAAACAATATATTCATGTCTTGTATTTGAGATGTATAGAGTAAGTATTGACTACTTTATTACAAGATAATCCTTTTTCTCATGTGTAAATTGAGGTACATCACGCATTGCCACTACATCCACTCGTCTAGGATCTACCGCGAAAGGCTTAGGACCTACTACTTTTTACGAATCCTAGTTGTTAAATGATTGTTGGTACTTTTTTGTATCTTGATTATGTAGTAGATACTTTAGTTGTCTAACTATTATTAATCTCTTGCAGCTATAGACTGATTATTCTATAGGAAGGTGGTGAAAATATTTGTTTTTCCATTTAGCAGATTGAGACCATCTTCCAACAAGTATGTTAATAATGCCATAAAGCATATTAACAACGGTTGGCCTAATGATGTAGTGAAAACTTTTATTTTGTGAGGTAATACAATCTAAGCTTACAATTTTTTTAAATAAAATTAAATTTGAGATGTATGATGAAGTAAGTGTTTTGATGGTCATTATGGATAAATTCCAATTGAAATTTGTGAGTCATTTAATTTATATGGCTACACTAATTGACAACTGGATTAAAATTCTAGAATATTTATTCCAAAATAGACACACCTATCCTCGAAACTATCAATATTGGGTGGATCGGAGAGGTTTAATCTCCATTGAATATTCGATAATATTCATAGTAATATAGAGAAATCAAAGGTTAAGATTTATTTCCATAGTAGTTATTCACTTTCATCATTATTAACTAAATTGATTAATTAAAAAATGTAATGTGAACAATTGTTATATGATGTGAATTATGGTTTTTTTGGCATGTGGTATTCATAAGCCATGGTATTGGATTATAGTATTTTAACAAATTCTATTTAAATACTATGAACCACCATGGTTAATCGTTTTGATTAATTGAAGTGCAAAAAGGGATCGAATCTCTTAAGATGCAAACCTCGTGTTTAGTGCAAAACATAAGGAAAGGCTTGCACCTCTAGAGATTTGATTCCTCTCAACACTTAGTAGAACTTGAGTGAGAACGAGTTTTGAATAATATTATTTTTACTTATATAGATTTTAGATGTCTATATATAGAGGTGTCCTTATTTTTTATTTTATTAAAAGCTCGATAATACATAGTTACACACACACACACACACACACACATATATATATAGATATATATTTTAAATAATTTTATTTTGTTAGTAAAGAAGCTTTATATGAAGGTAGAGTTTGAAAAGCTACATACTTCATAGCTTTAGAGCTCAACAGAGAGTGGCCATGAACATTGGCTTGAAATTGAGAGAGAAAATGGTGAAGGGAAGCATGGCTCTTCTCATAGAGGAGAAACGAGAGAGCCTCTAGATAGTTACATTGCATCAAATAGGAAAAATCATATCTAGAGATGAGAGAAACAAGACATAAAAAAATGCAAAAGAGGTTATCTTAATGGAATTATAATGCTAGCTAGCGCTTAGGGCAGTCCTCCTAGATGACGGGGCATGACTTGTAATAGTCTAGGTCATTTGGAAGAGGGAGCTCTAAGGAAGCTAACTAGCTGGAGGAGACTAGAAAATTAGAATGTCGTTGGAGAGGACCACTAATTTAGACACCTTGATAACTAACATAGCCACCTTTGTTATAGGAGGGGTTCAAATTGGTAGAAAATCTTCAACTCGCCACAGGACTAGCATTTTTGGGGCGAAGAGATACAATGCTTATCGTGGAGAGAATCTTCATGCGCTGGAGAAAACGAGGAGTTTTTCACTATTTTAGTCGAGGGTGACTTAGAACCTTGAAGTTGCATGCCTAGGAGGTTGGAAATGCAACGGTAAACTAATATTCCATGATGTAAATGAAATTCCATATCTAAGACATTTCCTTCCAGTAGCACATTAGTATCTTCTTGATCCCTATAATCATGGCCAAGGAGGATGCATATATCCTAACTATTGTCACTTGTGACCCTAAGCTATTGTGCTTCTCCCTATGCCACCATTTGTTGATAGTGGTGTAGAATATTGCAATCAAAATGTTCTTCCCTTTTCCCATCCTAGGGAGGGAGGGGGGGTCTTCCTCTTCCTCGACCACCTTTGTTATGTCACCCATGTTATTGCACCATGAACACTGAGAAATGAAATGAATTTCCCTAAAATTGAGCAAAGTCTCCATCTTCACACAACTGAGGAAATGGATGGCCATGTCGACAGCGCCTATAATTTTAATGATGTTTTTGTGATGCTAGACAAAACAATGTTTGAACATGCACTTAATGTGCATTAAATGTACGAGGAAGCTAGAGTTGACACCACCACCTCACTCCAAACCCAAGACATGATGGAAGGCAAGCCAATAGCACCACCAGAAGCCCACCCTAGTCAATTTATTTGTTGGAATCATGAAGATTATTAATGCCTTAAGCTCTCAAACTGACAACTGAATATGAAGTTAGTTTTTTAATAGGATATGCATAACATTGATGATATAGATAAGCCTCAAGGGTTAGCTTAATTGGTTGAGTTCTTATTGCTCAAGCACCTCACTAACAGGAGGTCATGAATCATTATTTCAATTTATATGGTAAAATAGATCTTAATTGGTAGCTTATATATATATATCATAAGTCTACATTTAGAAATATTAGTATTTTTAATTATACATTTATTAATTAATTTTATTAAATTTTAATCATACTAATGAACATGAAACATTGTTATTAATTTTAAATAAATTGTTTGTAATATTATTCATAGAAACGAAATTAAATTATAACAATTTGAATCGAATGGAACTGTTTTTTTTTTTTTAATTGAGCCAATATTATATTATTCTCGAATATAATGATAGCAAATATGAATCATTATTTCAATTTATATGATAAAATAGATCGATCTCTCTCTCTCTCTCTCTCTCTCTCTCTCTCTCTCTCTCTCTCTATATATATATATATATATATATATATATATATATATATATATATTTTCTATTTTTAATTATATATTTATTAATTAATTTTATTAAGTTTATTTGTTTTCTTAATCATATGTTTTTTGGAATATATGAACTATTGTTATTTAATTTAAAATAAATTAATTGTATTTTTATTAATCCAAACACAATTAAATTATAACAATTTGAATTGAATGGATTTGTTATTTTTATTGTTTTTTTTTTAATTTTTTAATTAAGTCAATATTGTGATGATAATGATGATGGTGGTTAACATCCACTCAGACCAAATTGGTGTATCAGACCTATAATTTTCTTATTTTTTAATTGTCTGGCTCCTTGTCTTTCTTGGCGGGGGTGCTGCAACTTTCATTTTTTTTCTCTATGGTCTTCCAACTTCCTTTATCTTGCATCTCCTTCATCTCTTCTAGTTCTTGGGACATTGGTGTCCATTTGAAGATAGTCGGAGAAGAATTTCGGTCTAGGAGATTTGCTTCGCTGTTAAATGAAGATTTATTTTGTGCAGTATTCGAATCCTCATAACTTGAGGGGTTGTCGAGTTGGATGGGGCTTTCCCCTTGTTTGTTTTGAGAGTTGTTTCTTTCTTGCCCGATTTCTCGTGATTCAGAGTTTTCTTAAGAGTATTCTTCTTTGATGACAATGTAGTGTTCATTTTGTGCTCCTTCCCACCATGTAGATCTGTGGTGATTTTTTCTAGCATTTTTCTGGGAGGCTTTTGGTCAATTTTTGGCTAGATGATCTGTCTCAAAGTAGGATCGACATTTGAAGAGGACACTCCATAATCGAGTTTCTGGTTCCACACATAGTCTTTACTTGTTAGGTTTATTTTAGCTGGGAATCCGGCGCTGAAGTCCATTTCCACATAGATGCGTGCATAGGTGGTTCTGGCATATTTCTTTGTTTCTGGGCACATGCACTAATATTTCCCAATTGCATTTCCAATGGCTTTTAGCGAGGAGAAATTCTAGAGATGCAAGGGTAGGTTTGGCAACTTCACCCAAACTGGTGATCAGGTTATGACTATTGTTGAGGGATCAAATGATGGGTTCCATGGCTTCATGAATGGGCTTGAGTTTTCCCGAAACCAAGGGCCAGAATCCAAAAAAGATTATCTGATTTCAGATTTTTCAAAATCTACTATAAAGAAACCCCTAGCACAAGGGTAGATATAACTTCATCAAAGATGATAGGTTTCAATACCTCCGAGATCCAACTATGGAGCGCTGTCAATCACGGCAAAACACCATTGAACTAGGAGATTAGGGCACTTTCAGAAAACTTCAGAGCCTCATCGATTGAGACCTGGACCACCTGAATGGTGGGAGTTGGGGCTTCAATGAGTGACGATATGAGCAGGAGCTTTCCCCCTAAAAGTGGAATTTTATTATTATTATTTTATTATTTAATGTTTTATTTTATATCTTTCTTATATTGAGCTATCATTTAAATATCTCCATTCATTTATAAACACTATAACATCTCAAAACAATATTTAAATGTTCAACACTACAATGATATAATAATAATAATTTATAATTTAATTAGAGTTATGATTTATATAGATTTTTTTAGATTTATTATGAATTGACACCCTATAAATGATACTAATTTTTATATATTGACATTTTTTTCATTAAAAATTTTTAGCTGTTGAATTCCTTCCCACATAAAGCGTATAGCTTAATGTTTAAACGAGACCATAAGAATTTGTAGGTACGACTTTAAGAAGAGAAAAGGAACATGGAGTTCAGAATACACAATGAAAACCCAAAGGAAATTGTTTAAAATTTTTGGTCAATCAAACATCATACAATATATTTATTGATGTTTATAGAAAAGGTAATAAGTATGTTTGTATGGTTTTCGAAAGGGATACGGAACATGGAGTTCAGGGTTCTCCACACTCTGCAGTAAATCTTATCCGATAGATGTATGTATCTGGGATTACCAATGATCTATTAATGTCTATATGATATCTTGATTAATGCGGTGATATTGAATAATATTTTTTTGTTTCTATATATATAGAATCAATGTAGTTAAGATGCAGTTACATTATTAGATGATTAAAAGAGTATTGACTATGAATTCAGGAGGGACGAGGGGTGGAATATGTTATTTACTATTACTAATGATAAATATCAGCTCATGCTATGTATGGGGAGCAATAGGCCATGCAAACTAAGGAAGGAAAAATATGGCAACAAGGCATCCAGCAGCAACTAGGTAATATGGATAAATTATTTGTGGAGCACCACTACCCACAATGGGGTTAGCGGTAGTGAAAGGCTGTGCGAAGGCTGGCTGGCCGTTGGGCAGCTGAGCCTGCAGGGGTGAAGCGAATGGGGGATTAATGAAAGGAGAGGATCCCGGTTGGAGAACGGTGCCGCAGTTTTGATTCACCCGCGGATTATCGGTTGATGACCAGATTATCTGCCCTTTCTTGTGCAACAATTGGAGAGCTCCGTTTTCCAACAGAACCAATGACTGGTAGTTATTCGATGCACCGTTGTTCCAGACGTCCCTGTTATTCCCATCCATGATCTCCAACCCATTGTCCGAAAGCTGCAGTATGCAAGGATTGGTCGTTGTTATGGTCTAGCAGGGGGACTCCCACACGCTCTGCTGAGCCTCAGTATTGATTACGTCGATGTAACAAAAGTCGGTACCCAGCCCTCCAATGGCTGCATTCGTTTGCTGTCTTTATGAGCATCGCACTGAAAGTGGCGGACTGAGATTTCATAAACACCTGCGTCGCTGTCAACGGTGTGCTTAAAGGACCCGCCGTTGTGGAGATGCCAACCCCTGAGTTTACAGAGGAAGTGCTGAGGGCCGCCAGCACTTGGTGTATCTGGCTTCGCTGAATGTTTCCCGCAGCAGCCACACCTTGAGCTTCACACATCAATAATTCCCTGCTTACGCTCAATAAAACTATCAATTTTGTTATTACAACCATGACGAGAAACTCCCCTTCCCATGGCCATTTCGGTGGAGGCCATGACGAGAAACTCCCTTTCCACAAGAAAGCGACCCTGCAAACTGGAAAATTGGCAGTAGCTAGATATGGCACTTGCTGTCTTCGAAGGACTCTGGGATGACAATGAATAGTAAGGTAAATACATATATAATGAGGGACGCGGATATGAGGTTGAAATTAATATCTGAATGGAAATGGAGAGTCGTTCGACCAATTCATATTTTTTTTTTAAAAGTGAAAACCTAACTAGGCCAATCAGCTAATTCAATACCTAAAACAGCTAATTGAACACACATATTTAATGGTGAGGTGAGCCGAATCTGCTAGTGCGTGTCATGTAGATGTAGCTGTTTTCAAAGGCACTGATTAGATTAGGGTTCCAAACATCATTCAGTCCGTTCTTTATGTTCGGGCTGACATCAATTGGAGTCGTTCTCTTTATCTATTCGAATGAAAGTTGAGGTTTGGTTTTCGTTAGAAGCAAATTAAATACAATATATAATCTTTTGTTTTTTTCAGTTTTCGGTCACCATTCCCAAGGTGGCCACGAGAATATGTACAATATTTATATGTGTGTCCGCTTAAATATCTAATCTATTGCTATCCACAGGGTGGACATGAGGTTTGCTTTGGAGATTATGTGATCAAATAAGATTAAAATTTGTATTAAAATTGAACGTAAATATGACTTGTTTATGTGCAAGATGTTTATCTTTGCTTATATTCATCATCACCTCAACGAGTTTTCTATTTAGGTTTTCATGATATACATAGAAGAGTATACATGTTTTAATAGGTAATTGTAATAAATCCTTTTACATGCAAATCTATGTTTACATTTCAAAATTTTATAATCTCCTATTTTTATATACTCAATTAAAATAAATAAGATAACACAAAATTTATTAAAATTAAAGTTAATTAATTTTATGTATTTCAAAATATTAATTTGGAAGGTCTAGTAAATGCCTTAAAGTATTATCTAATTACTTATTGGGTTGGATATGTTTTATGTTTTTGCATTTAATTTTAGGCAGTTCTCGGCATATTACTTTTACTGGTCTTATGATGCATAGTGGTTCATCATGGTTTGTAATTCTAATTAAAAAATTGTAGTTGATTTCAAATCCCAGATAAATAAATTTATAATTTATAAATACTATATAATATATATATTTTATTATAACATTTGAAAAATAAAATATACTGAAAATTAATTTAAAAAAAATCTCAATTTTACAATTTCAAATATTATTTTCTCTTTTTGATTATTCTCCTTCATCTTCGAGCATTCGTCTCAGTAGCTTGGCTCATATTCCCTTGTGCTATTACTCGTGGATCAGAGAGAATCAAGTGGAGCAAACAACGAATAGCCTCACCGAATGCATTATTTTTCCAAGACCTTCAATTTGATTTTACTGTTGATTTGAAACTCTCACTATCTTATTATTATTCTAAAATTTTTATCTTTAAATTTTATTATTATTATTATTAAACTCAGTGGGTTTATATCTTTAACATGTGAAATATATGAATAAGTAACTTCACATCAATGAGTGCCTTTACTTAAGTAATAGTCTATTCTAGATAAACTCTTTTTCTTACCTCAATATAATACTCTTTCCTTTTAGTTATCTATTTTTTATTTTATTATTTATTTATTTAATTTGTTGAATTGACCTTTTCATTTATCTTCTAACTATTCTTTCTAATTTAATTTCCTAATTTATTTTATTCTTTCAATCACTTTATTAACATTTTAATATTATTCTCTAACTGGTAGTTTAATATTTTATTATTATTTGTTAATGGCTAATTCATAACTTGCTTCTATAAAAGAATTCACAACACTTATTTGTGATCATTCAACTCATGTCCCTGAAGATGGTGGAGTCCCACCCCAAAAATTGGACAAGATTAAAAATTCTTCACAAAGTTTTCGCTGATTTTTTTCTCTGGATACGAATAACTATGGAAATATATACTTTCTCAATATTTCTAGTCTTCTCTAGATATGAATAACTATGGAAATATACACTTTCTCAATATTCATATGGAAATATATACTTTCTTAATATTTCTAGTTTTTCTATTATGAGTTTGTAAGATAAAATTTCCCTGTTAATGTTTGTGATTTTGTTGCATCTTTTTTATTTTTATTAAGGATATGGTTACAATTAATTGTGTAGTGTTAAAACCTAAATCCTCAACACTTGATGTCTCGTTTAGACACCTTACTTATCTTTTATCACAAGGATACATCCTCATAGTGCTCTTTAGTGCTTGCAAGAAGGTTACATTTGAGAACATGATTACATGTATGGGGACCTTTGGAAACTGTGGTGACCTATAACGTTTCCATATCCAATCATATTATGGCCTTACTCACGAAAAACTTTGCTAACTTCCATTTCTATATTAGGATTATATTTATTAACCCACTTCATTTATTAATTCATAACTAATACAACATATCATATTAATTTTTTTTCATATCAATGCATTCAAAGATTAAAACTCCATTATATATTCATGGCCTTCTACATGCCACCCTAGGTCGGTACCATCCACTTAAGTGCATTCAAATTTGATAATCATATCAACTAAATTTCAAAATATAAATTACTGAATTTGGGTGCATAATTTTTGCAACATAATTGTTGGGTCCATTTTTGAATTGGTAAATTTTCACCAGAAATTGGTGGCAGAGAAAGAAAGAAGCAAAAGTTGAGAAGAAGCCATGACGAATGAATAATTTTGGTCAGAACTTGATAGTGAAAAGTAAAAATGATCGCCAACAAAGTTATTTGGAGCCTCGAAACTCATCAAGTGAGCATGAGGTGGTTCTGATTTCATCAAAGGGATCGAAGTTGAATCTATCAAGCGAGTGAAGAATCTAAGTTGGTTCATATCAATAGGCCGAAGCTATAAAGGAAATGTGAAACACAAGTGAAAGAGAGAGGAGATCAAAAGGGTCAAAAAGTTGCCCAAATTCAGTGTCGCTAAAAAATTCTCTCTTTGTTGCATTTTATTATATTGATCACTAAGATCCAATCTAATGGTTGTTTATTTTAAATAACTATATTCTTGATATTGTAATATGATATTTCACTCTCAGATGATATAATAAAGAGATCAATTATAGGGAAGTTCCTATGTTTTGCATGTTTTTTTTTGGCAATCAACATTTCATATTAATTCATAGAATACATAGAGTACAAAAAGGTCTGCTAGTGCAGACTAAAGAGAGACACCCTTGCCCGATTACAACGCTTAAAATCCACAAAATTTGTCAAAATGACCCCAAGGCACACCATGCAGGGTGGCACAGAGAAAGGTTGGGGCTAGCAAAACAGAGTGCCCGTCCCAGCATCTGGAAAACATAGATAAAGAAGACCATATGGTCCTCCGAGACAGACAAAGACAAAACAGGTAGAAGACGAGAGAACTTGAGAAACAGGGATACAGCCAGGTGATCAGTAAACTTGCAAAACAGAAACCAAACAAGTGCTGATTATCAAAAGCAAACTGAGACTCCAAAAACAAACCATTACAGCTCAAGAATGACATAATCTTTGGTGGTGGTATCCGGGTTGGCAGAAGTAGTGGATTTATAGGGCAGAGATGGGCGCTGAGATGAACGCATCGCCTGGTTGGTTCACATGGCCTCCTCTGCACCCTCCCCCACAACAAAGGAATCCTGGTGAATGGTGTGCCTTAGAAGACTGATCAACACACTCATCTTTTGGGAGATATTGCCAAACTGCTGCTCCAGAGAACTAAGCTTGAAATCTAGGGCTTCTAGTATCACCGTGTGATCCAAGGATAAAACGAAGATGGCTTGATGAGCCTGATTAAGGTATTCTCCTTGCATACTAATTGCCTTTGCTAACATAGTCTTCATGCGCCACATCTCCTCCTAAGTACAAACAAATTGGGTTGCCTGAGTGGTAGCCGTGCCGGGATCCTGGATCCATTCCATCTCCTTTTCCAGCTCTTGTTCCTCCAGGTTCTCTTCCTCCTCTACAACAATTGCTTCAAGTTCCTTAATTTTGCACTTTTCCTTAAGGGAATTTCTTGTTTCATAAGCCTCCTGAGCATTCTGCAGGTCTTTATTTGCCGAGGCATTTCAGCTACTCTCAGGCACCATGCTTCTATGGTAGAGAATAGAAATTCGAAACCTTCTAAAAACACAGCTGATACTATGCTGATTTCCATTGGAAAGAAGTGCATTACTCTTGCGGTTGGAGACCGTAGTTATAGAAGAGGGAAATCATGAACCACCCAAGGCTTCCCATCTCGTCGTGTTATGATCGCACGTCCATTCATAATAACTGCTGCTCCAATTTCCAAATTTTTGAATCCTTATTATTAAGTCTGCCACACTTGAACCAATTCGTTGAGTGCCAAATGTCTTCTTTTGTGTTTTAATGCCAGTGGTACCCATAATTTTTGTTCGTTGTGCTCCTTGGAACTAGCCCTATGTGCTTGTAAATTGAATACCACTTCCCTTCTTGTACTCCCTTAGCCTGCCATCCACTTATCCTTACGTCCCTTCGATTGGGTGGATTCATTCTCCACATATGGGGAAATTCTTCGTACCCCTTAGCCTCTTAGTTCGTTAAATGATGTCTTGCCTCGAAAGAAGAGTGCACTTGTTTCTAAGCTCCGTGCATGTGATTTCTTGCTAACAAGTGTCCAAGTTGGCTGAGGGATTATCAATTCCATAATTTTCCAAGTGATCTGCCACTGTATTAGCCTTGTGTCTGACTGCATGAAGAATTAAACCGTTCAGGCATGATAGGTGTTCTGCAATGATTTCTGTTACCTTGGAAAGCCTCTAGTGTCATGTGACTTTACTTTGTTTAGCTTCTGTATACATTCTTATTGCCGCCGTAACCGCCAGTTGAGAGTCCCCTTCCACCATGGTGGCTCCAGCTTTCATTCTTCTGAGAATTCTCAAACCTTGCTTAAGCGTTGCAAATTCCATTTTGTTAGTAGTCCCTTCACCCAACGCTTGATTATAAATCTACTGAATTTCACCTTTGTTGTCCCTAAGAACACCTCCAATGCCAGCAGGTCCCGAATTTCCCCTGGAGGCTCCATCAAAATTGACTTTGAGGAATCCTGTTGGCGACGAATCTAGGTATTCACACTGGTATTTAGCTCCTGTCGCCGATTCGAATACAACGTGAACTTTCCCATGTTAATTTCAAAATCTTTCAGAATGTGTAAGTTCTAACTAGAGATGTTTTTGTCATGTTCCATTCTTCCTTTGGTGAGAATCGTTTGCTTGATATTGTGAAGAATTGTATCTTTTATGTGATTTATGCCTCTTATTTCATTTAGGAAAACTTGTCGATTTCTTTCTTTCCAAATTTTCCATGCTATGAACCCTGGTATGAGTTTCCATATGGTATTAACCCATTTGTTATTGGAGAAATTACCACTCCAATTCTCAATTGTTTCTTGAATTGAATTCCTAAGCTGATATGTCCTTTGAAGAATGGTTTCCGCCCAATTCCATATATTGTCTGCCCAATCACAGGTATTGAGGAGGTGATTTATGTTTTCCTCTTCCATTCCACACATGGGGCAGCGAGAAGGACCTATGAATCCTTTTCTCCGGAGGTTCTCCCAGGTTAGTATTTTCCTGTGCATTAGGAGCCATAGGAATGTTTTGATCTTCGGCCATAGTTGGGCATCCCAAACTTTGCTATGCCATTTGACTTTTTCTTCATGCCCACTATCTTCTATGTGTGTTCTGGCTTCTCTAAGTGTGAAGTTGCCTCCTTTAAGCTTTCCCCAACATAATTGGTCACTATCCCCTACTTTCCTTATCCTTCTCTTGGCTAGCTGTGTTCACAGGTCCTTTAAGCTATTGTTTTCTTCTATCAGATGATCTGTCTCATTGAATAACCATGTTCTCCACACCTGGTCATTTTCATTAGGCTTCCAATATTGATTCACTGTGGTTCTCCCTAGCTCCTGGTTGCTTCTTTGGATATCTAAGAATTTAGGGCTTTCTAGCTTGGGGAGTTGTTGCCATGCATCTTCCCAGAAAAGGGCTATTTTTCAGTCTCAAATTTCCCAAAAAATTTGCTCCTAGCTTATGTGCCGGTTGTCTCTCGCTAGGTTCCAAATTGGTGAGCCTTCTGGAGTATCTTACATTCAGATTAAGTTCTACAGTCTATGATTTTGAGCATACTTTTCATTCAAATATATGGACCATGGTAATTTGTGTTCCTTCAGCCACCTCCACCATAATTTTGCACCATAGGCAGGTTTAGACCTCCCAGATGTTTGGGTTTGCACAACTTATTCCACGCCATTAGCGCCCATTTCTTCTTCTTTGAATTACCTGACCAAAGAAAAGCCCTTTGGATGCCCCTTATCTTTTGGAGAGCTCCCTTGGGAGTTGGAAGAATGGAAATCATGTATTGTGGAATGGCCTGGAGGACTACTTTGGTTAAGACTAATCTACCTGTGAAGTTAAGGGCTTTGTGGGTCCAATGATGACATCTTTTTTCTAGGCTTGCTGAAATATTTTCCCAGTGCGATTTTTGCCAGGGCTTGTCCATTAACGGACCTCCTAGGTATCTTGAAGGGAGGCTACTTCTTTTGAAGCCTAGGATGGTAGAAAGATTTTTTTGAATAGCTATGTGAGCATTGAAAAAGAAGATAGAGGATTTTGAGAGATTTAGCTCCATACCTGAGGCCCTGCTGAAGAGATTGAGAATACTTTTCTATCCCAAAGCTTCTTTAACTGAAGGAGTGCCATGCAACATTGTATCATCAACAAATTGTTGGTGCGTAGTTGCTGGAATTGAGGGTAGGGGCTGAAGTCCTTCAATGAATCCTTCCTCTTTAGCTTTTCGGATTAGTCTGCTTAAACCTTCCATGAAAATCATGAAAAGGAATGTGGATAAGGGATCACCCTGCCATAGACACCGCGAAGGAGAGAACTGGGTAGTAGGGGTTACATTAACGAGTATTGAAAATCTTGTGGATTTGACCAAAGCTAGGATCCAAACTATCCATTGTTCAGCAAAGCCAAAGGTTTTCAATATTGCTTCCAAACAGTGCCAGTTAACCTTATCATATGCCTTTGACAGGGCTAGTTGCATCATCATCCCAGATTTCTTCTGCGTTTGAAGTGTGTGAATCATCTCTTGTGCTAATAAGATGTTGCCCAAAATCTGTCTCCCCTCTACATAGCCTAATTTCTCTTCCGAAATAATACCTCGAAGTATGGGTTCAATTCTATTGGCTATGACTTTGGAAATAATTTTGTATAGGACATTGCATAGTGCAATTGGACGAAACTTTGAGGGAGTGTTAGCTTCCTCCTCCTTTGGAATAAGGGCAAGGAAGGTAGAATTGAGGGACTTGAGGATTGAAGAGGAGCGCTGAGAATCCTCCACTACCTCCCAGACTTCTGTCTTGACTATCTCCCAAGAAGCTTTGTGTTCCTTCAACCACCTACACCATAATTTTGCACCATAGGCACGGTTAACCATGGATGGGTCCTACAGGTTCAGCCCTCCTAGATGTTTGGTTTGCACAGCTTATTCCACACCATTAGTGCCCATTTCTTCTTCTTTGAATTACCCGACTAGAGAAAAGCCCTTTGGATGCCCCTTATCTTCTACAGAGCTCCCTTGGGAGCTAGAAGAATGGAAATCATGTATTGTGGAATGGCCTGGAGGACTACTTTGGTTAAGACTAATCTGCCTGCGAAGTTAAGGGCTTTGTGGGTCTAACGATGAAATCTTTTTTCCAAGCTTGCTAAAATCTTTTCCCAGTGCGATTTTTGCCAGGGCTTGTCCGTTAACGGAACTCCTAGGTATCTCAAGGGGAGGCTACTTCTTCTGAAGCCTAAGATGGTAGAAAGATTTTTTTGAACAGCGATGTGAGTATTGAAAAAGAAGATAGAGGATTTTGAGAGATTTAGATCCATACATGAGGCCCTGCTGAAGAGTTTGAGAATACTTTTGTATCCCAAAGCTTCTTTAACTGAGGGAGTGCCATGTAACATTGTATCATCAACAAATTGTTGGTGCGTAGTTGTTGGAATTGAGGGTAGGGGCTGAAGTCCTTCAATGAATCCTTCCTCTTTAGTTTTTCGGATTAGTCTGCTTAAACCTTCCATCAAAATCACGAAAAGGAACGTGGATAAGGGATCACCATGCTGTAGACCCCGTGAAGGAGAGCACTGGGTAGTAGGGGCTCCATTAACCAATATTGAAAATCTTGTGGATTTGACCAAAGCTAGGATCCAAACTATCCATTGTTTAGCAAAGCCAAATGCTTTCAATATTGCTTCTAGATAGTGCCAGTTAACCTTATCATATGCCTTTGACAGGTCTAGTTGTATCATCATCCCTGCTTTCTTCTGCGTTTGAAGTGTGTGAATCATCTCTTGTGCTAATAAGATGTTGCCCAAAATCTGCCTCCCCTTTACATAGCCTGATTTCTCTTCCAAAATAATACCTAGAAGTATGGGTTTCATTCTATTGGTTATGAATTTGGAAATAATCTTGTACAAGACATTGCATAGTACAATTGGACAAAACTTTGAGGGAGTGTTAGCTTCCTCCTCCTTTGGAATAAGGGCAAGGAAGGTAGAATTGAGGGACTTGAGGATTGAAGAGGAGCACCAAGAATCCTCCACTGCCTCCTAGACTTCTATCTTGACTATCTCCCAAGAAGCATTGTAAAAGTCAATGGTAAATCAATCAGGCCAAGGTGCTTTATCATTAGGCATTTCTTTTACGGCCTCTTCCACCTCTTCCAAGGAAATTTCTCGATTTAAAGCTAAGTTTTGCTCCTCCACAATTAGCTTGGGGATGGAGGGTGTAAGTTCCTCAATGGCCTCCTCTCTGTCAATCCCAGGTTCCTAAGCTATTCTGCTGAAATGTGTTGTAAGAAGGTTGGAGATCTCTTGATGTGTCTGTATCGTGGCTCCTTGATCATATTTAAGGCTTAGAATTTTGTTGGCCCCTCTGTGGTCAATGGTAGATCTATGGAAGAATTGTGTGTTCTGTTCTCCTTCCTTAAGCCATTGAACTTGAGATTTTTGCTTCCAAAGTGTTTCTTCCTATTGGAAACGTAGTTGCCAGTCCTGCATAATCATCTCTTCCTTGTCCATAGTTTCTTGGTCTATGTTACCTTGAATCCATCATTCATGAATATGTTCCAATTGCTCCTATAGTTTCTTTTTTTCTTTGAATATATTCCCAAAGACTTCATGATTCCAAATTTTGATTTTGGCTTTAATGTGTTTCAGCTTACCCTGTAATCGATACATTTTGGTACCTTTAATACCCGAAGTTTCTTTCCACCATTGTTCAATTTTATGAATGAACTCAGGATGAGTGAGCTAGAATTTTTTGAATCTATACGGTTTATTTCTAGGAGTTCCTTGGATTGCTGCAGTCAATGTGATGGGCTAGTGGTCTGACCCTCCACTGGGAAGAATGTCTGATTCAATAATGATTCCTTTTAGTAGTATGCTTTCTATTACTAAAAATCTATCCAGACGAGAGGCTATTTTCTTTTCACCTCCCCTTTTGTTGTTCCACGTGAAAGCACCACTTCTCGGGAAAATATCCACCAGACTGGCCGGCTTAATGAAATCTAGGAAAGCTTCAGAGTCTCTGTTGAATTTCCGTATACCTCCTCTCTTTTTCGTGAGTGAGGTGATCATGTCGAAATCACCTGCAAAGATCGCCTTAGCTTGGGGATATCTTATCTTCACGTTGAGCAAAGTTCTTAAAAATAGAAGCTTTGCCTCTTGCTTCTGGGGGCCATAGACATTGGTGCAAAGATAAGTCTCAGAGTTACCTACTACTTGGACTTCTATAGCTATGTAGGATCTGGCTACCTCAGAGGAAAGGAGTTGGATTACTTGTGGATTCCAAAAAATGATCAGGCCTCCCTCCCATCCATTGCTAGTTGTCTCCAAGTAATCCATGCGTTTACCTAGTTTTTTGCTGATATTGATTACCATGCTGCGTGAACATTTAGTTTCCTGCATAAACACTATGTCTAGTTGTTCCTTTTGGACCTTCTTCTTTAATAGACACTATTTTTTTGGCTTTTTAGCCCTCTAGCATTCCAAGAAAGAACTTTCATTTTAAACAGAGTTTAGGAGGTTAGTGAAAAAGCCTCTAGGGCTTTCATCTTATCGGAATTTAAGAGCATTTGTCC
>APFE031061607.1:3806-17901 GCA_000404065.3 Pinus taeda | reverse complement strand
TACATACTTATACATGCCGAAGCATCCAATACCATGGACCGAAAAACCATCACGTCCAATACCATGGACCAAAAAAAAACCATCGCATCCAATACCATGGACCAAAACCATCGCGTCCAAAAAACATGTGCGAAAATCATGCACAAAACCATAGGTGGGTCCGCCCAACCTAACATAGGGTCCAAAACCAAAATTTTCCGGGGCGCTACCCCGGACCCCATAAGGTGGGGTTATGGGTACCCCTCAATCCCCCTGTTAACTATGTGGAAAGAATATAACACAACCCAACAGATGCCTCTTAAAACTCTCTCAATGAGTTTACAATACTCAAAAATGGATATCTAGCCTCTTTTTTCATCCAATTTGCATAAGAACTGAAGAAGTTATAACTTCTCCCAGTTCTTCCACTATTTGTTCCACAAATTGCTCCAAACCGACCAAAAACCCCATTTCTACTCCAAACTATTCTAACGGAGCGAGAAATTCACCGCATGGCAGGCTATATCTTGTCGAATATATCACAAATTGTAATCAACAACTGTTGTTGGCTCTTATGGAATGGAAAAGCATGGAAATTGTGATATTGCAGATCCGTCGGGGATAATTAACTGCAGCATATAAAATCCCATGTCCGGAACCCATCACTCATTGCAATCGGTGAAGTTCAGCGATCAAAGGTTTTGTTAACACAGGAACACTGTGATTGTGGTATTGTGGACCTATCGGGGTATTAAAATGTGTCATATAAAATTCCCACGTCTGGGGTCTTATCGCTCATCACAATCGACAATCGGCTGCGGGCTCTTAACACAACAAAATGTTGCGATGTGATATCATGGACCCGTTGTGACATTAAACTATAACACAATAAAGTATCACATTCGAGTAGTCATCGTAATTAAAACTTTATCAGTGGTAACAAATACATCGAAGTTTTGGGTGCAATATGTGCTTATCCCAAATTGAAACCCAACCTGCCAAGGGTCGATCCTTGTCCTACATCCTTTGTTTTCCCCTTATCTGCGATATGTGGGACCCAGAGATAACCTTCCACTTGGCGCTTCCCTATTTGTTGGGACCCTTTCCATGTCATCCAATCATGCCACATAGACAATTCAAACTTGAAATTTGACTTGCTCTAATTTCTGCATACGAACATGGATTTAGGTTTTGTTTGCATTGTTCGATTCATAATGACAAGCTCTCTCAATGTAAACTTGAGTTTGAAAAGAGTCAAACACTTTGATTTTTGAGCATAATTTTGAGCACCTCATCATTCTTCCCCACTAGAAGCCTTTTGGACCCTAAAATATTTATATTCACTTACTGAATAGATGAGGGTACTATTCCCTCATCTTCCCCACTTCAAGCCATTTGGACTTTGATGGATGTGTATCTTTGAGACCCACCCAAAGGTAATCAATACTTCCCCTTTTACTTGTCCTTGTCCTTCTGTCAAGTATAGTGTCTTGCTGAAGCACATCAAGGAATTCTAGAGAAAAGTCTTCAATAGATGGAATTTGAACATTATCTTCTTGATCTTCAACCAAAGGAGGTTCATACAATCTCAAATTTTCAACATTAACAATAGAATATATTTGCATATATGAAGGCAAATCAAGCTTGAAAGCATTATTAACAATCTTTTCTAGAATTTTAGATGGACAATAATGAATTGGCTTCAACTTTTTACCTTCACCTTGAAGCCTTTCCTTGCTAATGTATAGCCAAACTTCATCACCTACTTGAAATTGGTGATCCACACGATGCTTATCATGTCTTGCCTTATACTTGCCTTGACCCTTTTCTAGTTATTCTTGAACTGTTTGGTGAATCAACTGAATTTTCTCAATGAATTTATTTTCTTTGTCTGTCACTGTGTCCATCTATAGCTACATATTTTTCAAATATGAAATCTAAAGGCGATTTAGGAAAATAACCAAGCTATGCCTCAAAAGGCGAAGTTAGAGTAGAAGAATGTTTTGCTCGGTTGTAAGCATGATGAATATAATGCAACTATTCATCCCACAAATTAGGATGTTTGCTACAATATCCTCTTAGCAAATGAATAATTGTCATGTTAACCACTTTAGTTTGACCATTTGTTGGTGGATGGAAGTTTTGTTCAATTTTGTGTCCATCAAGTTCCATAAAGTTGACCAAAAATTCCCAACAAATCGAGAATTATGATCACTTACAACAGAAGTAGGCAATCCAAAATGAACCCATACATTTTTTGACAGAAAAGTTGAGCTATCTGTTTAACTATAATTTCCTTTTTACAAGCCATTAATATGCACACCTTGTTGAACCTATCCACAACTACATACAAATAATTATGACTTTTCTTTGATAAAGGAAGAACTGCTAAAAAATCCATAAAAACACTTTCCCATGGTCGTGAAGGCACTGGAAGTGGTGTGTATAATATTAGCTTCCTATTTCTAGTTTTACTGACTATACACAACGAACAACATCTGAAAAAATGTGACACACTTTCAAGCATACGAGGCCAGTAAAAATACCTCTAAATATTTTCCACTATTTTGCTTACACAGAAATGTCTAGCAATAAGAGAAGTGTGCACTTCCCTTGTGACATTTACTCTCTCTACTTGTGGAACTCAAAGATTTCCCAAATGATACAACAAATTATCATGTACACAGTATCTCATTCATCATCCTGGTGGCCTTTAATCAAGCTTGAATATACCTCTTGAAAGTCAACATAATGTGCATATTGTTCAACATAACTTTCAGGCATAATAGAATGATTCTTGAGTGTAATAACTTGTATAGAAAGAATATCAAAAACTCTGGTATAAATACCTTTCTTGTACCTAATTACCAAGTGGAATTTCTGTAAAAATCCCATCCAATGAAAGTGCCTTGACTACTGAAATTTGGTTTGATATTGCAGTTATTGCAAAGGTTGATGATCAATGTGAATAATGGTTTATTTTCACATCAAGTAATGGTTCCATTTGTTCACACTTTGTACCATTGCATAAATCTCTTTAACATATGTAGGAAAATTAATAACATCACCATTAAAAATCTCAAAATGAAATGAAATGGGCTTACCATGCTATAAAAGTACTGCACCCATGGTGTAGTGACTTGCATCTATTTGTATTTCAAATGGTTGTTTCAAATCTGACAACGCTACAACTAGGGCTAAACTAATCTTTTGTTTTAAAGCATCAAATGCTTTTTGTTGTTTTCCTCCCCGCTAGAAGACAACCTTCATATTGGTCAAAGCATGTAGTGGAGCTGCTATGGAAGAGAAATTGGCAATGGACTTCCTCCAATACTGCACTACTCCTAGAAAACTCCTTACTTATCTGACTGATTTGGGTATTGGCCAATTCCTAATGACCGAAACTTTATAGGGGTCAATATTTAGCTCACCTCCTCCAACTATATGGCCCAAATACACTAAGGAAGTTTTCCCGAATTCACATTTAGACATCTTCAGAAATAATTGTTGTTTTCTTATGATATCCAAAACTTTCATTAGATGTTTAATGTGCTCTTCTCGTGATTTGTTGAATATAAAACTATCATCTAAATAGACAATTACAAACTCATCAAGGAATGATCTTAAAACATCATTCATAACTCTCATGAATGTAGATGGAGCATTGTAAAGATTGAAAATCATAAGAAGCCACTCAAACAATCCTTGTTTGGTTTTAAAAGCAGTCTCCCAAATATCCTCCTCAAATATTCTTTCTTGATGACATCCACTTCTCAAGTGTGATTTAGTGAAATATTTTTCATTTTTCAACTGATCTAGCAAATGATCTATTATGGGCAGTGGGTATCGACTCTTTATTGTAATCTTATTCAAAGATCAATAATCTGCACATATGAACCAGGTTCCATCTTTCTTGGGTACCAATACAATTGGTGAACCATGTGGTGAATTTGATGGATGAATTACACCTTTATCTAATAATTCCTGGACTTGTTTCTTAATTTCTAAACTTTGCAGAATTGACATTCGATACTTACTGATGTTTGGGAGTGAACAGTCTTGTTGTAGCTAAATTTCATGCTAAATTCCCCTTTTTGGTGGCAATTCCTTTGGTTCTTGAAACATGTCTCCATATTGATTGACCACATCACCAATTCGGCTTTCAGCTTCACATCACAACCTAAAAAGGATTCCTGATCCATTTCATTCTTCTACTTGATTATAAGGAGCATGAGTCTCTTGTTGGAATTGACTAGTCACTTCATTTCCCCTGCACTTGCTAATGACAGTCTAAGCTTTCTGCAATGGGCTTTCACAATATACTCCACTCCATCTTTGAACAAATGGTATTTATTCTCAAATTGGTGGAAACCGACTTTCCTATCATACATATACGAGCTTCCGAACACAATCCCAACAATATCTAATGGAACAATGTCTAATTCGACTTCATCAATGAAATTGGCAGTAATTACAAACATGGAAATGCATTTCCTTATGACTTGCAAATTGGCATCCTTGGTTATCCAACCCAACGGATATAGTTTATGATGAGGCATGGTTTCTAGATTCAACTTCTTGACCAAATATGTAGAAATTAAATTTTAGTTAGATCCACTGTCAAACAATGTATCAATATTGGTGTGTTTGGAAATAAATCTGATATGGAACAACTCTATTCTATTTTACTCATTTGAAATGTTATTGGAGTTATTTTCTATGCTCGTGCTTGCCACAACTTTCTCTTTTCTTGTCTTTTCCATGGCTTTCCCTTGAATGACTGTGGTTGCAATCTTCATTTCATCGCTTGAGTCAAAACCCAAGTCATCTTGAGCAGCAACCTTTGTACTATATTTCTCTTTATTTTTAGATTTCTTATGTCGTAATAGTGGATAGGCTTCCAACAATGTGCTTCATCATGGCCCACTTTGGAACAATTATTTCACATAGGTTTCTCCCATTCTTTCTTGATAGAAGCATCTTTCTTATACTTTGCTTTTAATTTCTTCCCTTTTTCACCACTCTGAAATGGCTTCTTCTTACCTCCTTCTTGCATATTTTTCCCTCTTGCTTAGAGGTGTGTAGCTTGAACATAGACCTCATCAAGATTTGTGGGACTAAACATAAGAATGGTATGTCAGATATAGCTATGAAACCCTCCTATGTATTTCAGCAAGGAATCTTGTGACTGTAAGTCTACTCCTAGCATAATAGCTCTTCTAAACCCGTGAGTATACTCTTCCACATTTTGATGTTTTAATTGTATGAAATTTTGCTAGTTCATGATGGCTTTTTGCATATGAGCTAAATGGTAGAATTGTATTTTTATAGTAGCAATGAAAGCATTCCAAGAAATAAAGATCTTACCATGTTTTTTTATCTCGTCTTGAGTCCTTGATTCCCACCATACAAGTGCTACACCATCCATTCTTACTGAAAAAATTGAATTTTGATATCATCCTGTTGAAGGTTCCGATTTCTACAATACACCTCCAACTGATGAATCTAGTTATTCATCTTCTCTTTATTTACTTCACCATTATAGATTGGCAACTCGAATTTGACATCAAATTATAGAAAAGGTGATTTACTAGTTCCTTTCAAAGAATGATGATGAGTATTAGTGGAAGAGGGTGAATATTATTTTGAAGAAGAAGATGAAGAAGATGGTGGAGATGGTGGAGGTTTTCCTCCCTTCCCATTACCTCCTTTTCCATTACCTCCTTTTGAAGAGCTTTCTCCATTGGGAGGCTTGGAACTTTATCCTTCCATCCTATTGTTCCTCTCTTCATAGAGGACCTTAACCATATCTATCACATCAAAGAATTCATTTCTGATGGTCTTCTCATCCTCTATCGTGATAGGTTCTCCTTCATGAGACATGATCTCTAGAGGCTCAACTGCAACTTCTGCAACTTGAGTATGTACTCTTGTAGAAGATCTTGGAAACCTTTCTCTTCTTCAACTTGACCTAATTTCAAGGCTTTTAACTAGATTTCCTTCACCTCTTTTGAGCTTTAACCTTGTAAGCATGACATAAACTTGCAAATAATTAAATCCTTCTTTCACAAAGAAAATATAGCAAGAAAAATTGAGTTCTTTGATACCAACTTGATTTGAAATGGAGCAAATTAATAATTTTGTGTTAGTTCCCCATTCAGAATAAAACCCAAAATGCTTATCATTATCTTATTAAGTGCTTAAGGATTCAATATTTTTGATTAATTAATTGATTCCCATGAGCTTTTCTTTTGTAACTATTAGAAACAATTTAACATAAAACATATGCTAAATAGTAGCCAAATAACAAGAAGGAAAATCGAAATACAACACACAACAAGCACATGATAAAGGAGTTCACCCCTCTTGGGCTACATCTCCTTACCGCATCTTCAAATAGATTGGGCCTCTCTATTATGCTCAAATTACAACAAACGCGTGTTTACAATGCTTAGATGCATCTCAAAAGTGTCTCAATGAGTTCATAATACTCAAAAATGGCTATCTAGCCTCTTTTTGCATCCAGTTTGGATAACAACTGAAGAAGTTATGACCTCTCCGAGTTCTTCCACTATTTTTTCCACAAATTGCTCCAAAACTGACTAAAAACCCCATTTCCACTCCAAAATATACTAACAGAGCAAGAAATTCACCATAAGGCAGGCTATATCTTGTCGGCCATATCGCAAATCACAATCAACAAGTCTTGCAGGCTCTTATGGAATGACAAAACATTGTGATTGCCATATTGTAGACCTATCGGAGATAATTAACTGCAACATATAAAATCCCATGTTCGGAACCCATCACTCATCGCAATCAGTGAAGTTCAATAACCGAAGGTTTTTTTAACACAAGAACATTATGATTGCGGTATTATGGACCCACCAAGGTATTAAATTGTGTCATATAAAATTCCTGCATCTAGGGTCTTATTGCCCATTGTAATCTAAAATCAGTTGTGGGCTGTTAACACAAAAAAATGTTGTGATACGATATCATCGACCCGTGAGGACATTAAACTTTAACACAATAAAGTATCACGTCGAGGTAGGAATCGCAATTGGAACTTTATCAGTGGTAACAAATAACATTGGATTTTTGGGTGCGATATGTGATTTTCGCAAATCGCAACCGAAACTACAGGGGGTCGATTCTTGTCATGCATCCTTTATTTTTACCCGATATGAGATATGCGAGACCCAATGGAAACTTTCCACTTGGTGCTTCCCCATTCGCTAGGACCCTTGCCATGTCATCTAATCCTACCACATACACAAGTCAAACTTGAACTTTGACTTGCTCTAACTTTTCATACGAACTCGGATTTGACCGCCATTCACACCATTGCATTTAGAATGATGAGATCTTCAATCTGAAGCTGAGTTTGACAAGATTCTAACACTTTTATTTTTGAGCATAATTTTGAGCACCTGATCATTACAATATCACTTAGTCTTTTACTACCCTATTTCTCTACCTCCAACTGAGTCACCCTATATTGTTGATTTGTAGCCTCTTTCTTAGCTAGTGATTCCCCCTAAGCCAAACTAAACTCTATACCCTCCATGTAAATACTCTTTCTCCTCTAGGCATCTGGAAAAAATGCATATCGCATTCACATACCATAAGTTAGTACTTTTGACTACCTTGAGCCTATGTATTTGATTTTATATGGGATTCTTATTTACTCATGCCTTATCTAGATCTACATCGCTTCTACCTTACTCTCTCCCTATCTAGTAGCTCTAAAACACTCTTGATGGTTGCATCTCTGCCTCTCATCTAATCTACTATGCATACAACCATAACCTCTATAAGTTTGACCTTATGTGTATAACATATGCTAGCTATGTTGATATAATTTGTAGAGTAATTCCACCATTTGTAGCTTCCTATGGGGCACCTGTTTGGTCAATTTAGTGTGTCATAAATTGCTATATAAATTGTCAATCTGGGAGTCGTAAACTACTGAAGTGAAGTGCACTATATATGCAAGATAACTGATTTCCTACTTCTTTGTCATTTTTTATTTTTGGTTTGTTTTTGGGTTTATCTTCTTGTTGATTCCCTAATGTGAGATGGAAATTCTAAAAATCAAGTATGGATATAAATGTTCAAGGCAATGGTGACCTTCAAAATAATTTCCAAACTTCAAAGTTTTCAAAAAGATTTTCGAACTTGCAATGATGAAATAAATTAATAAGAGAAAATAAAAATGTACCTAAATTCTAATTAAACCAAACAGTGAGCTAGTGACTATGAAACCCAGTATCCTTGCTGCTGTATAAAAAGAAAACTAAACCCAAAGCAATTCAAAAGATGTAAGAAATGTAAACTAAATCATATTACATCAACTCATATTCTGACCACTCACCATTCTACTCGCTCTGGCTATAGGAGGTAATCATAAAAAAATTGCATAATCTAATATCTAAATTGCATAAAATGAAACTAAGATCAAACTATGCATTCATACTTCAATCCCTCACCATTCGGCTCGCTCTGGCTATAGGAGGTAACTAAAAATGACATGAGTAATCTAATCACTAACTTGCAAAAAAAAAACTAATATCAAACTACGCATTCATACTTCAATCCCTCACCATTTGACTCGCTTTGGCTACAGGAGGTAACTAAAAATGACATTTGTAGTCTAATATCTATCTTGCAGAAAAGTAACTGAACAAAACAAAACTGAAAGAAATAAACAGTGCTAGAATTAAAACTAAGAAAATAAATCAGCAGAAGGAAAAGATAATTCCATCATGTCATTAGTCATTAAAAAGCTATGTGCACTTGTCCGGGCTATCTATTAGAAACTGAAATAAAGACACCAATTAGTTAACGGTCATTAGAAAGCATAAAAGAAACTGTGGACAACAATCAACATGAATACCATAAGCAGTGTAATATATACAAGAAAACGATTATGGCATCAGGAACGTAAATGAAGAAAGCATGAAATTATACAGTAATTACAAAACCTTGGTGTACAAGGGCCCTCTACAACCTCGGCCAATCAGAAATCAACCACGAATTGAGCTTAAAAACAGTGTCTTCTCATGTATTAAAATGCAGTCATAGCATAAGGATTAAGTCACATCATAGTGACTCGTAAAACAGTCAAAATTACATACAGAAAGCTATCTAATATGTGTATGATAATGCTTTCTTTATAACAGGAAATGACACAACTACTTCCTAAAATCTGCACTGATAAACAGACACGTGAATAACCACGTCCGGAAATCTAGCAATATGGTAGCCGTGAAAATTAAATTCAAGGAGGGTGGCTGTTAGATTTGGTTCACGGAGTAGTCCGCAGGTTTTAGCATGCCTCCAGGGATTTAGGAATTTTCCATGCAAGTCTTCAGATGGTGAAAAACAGAGTTCTGCCACCGTAAAACTCTTAGGTTGACCACCACTTGACTGTCTTTGACCAAGGTCTCCTATGAGTGATTTGGCTGAAAAAAGGGGACACATTCCATGTCCAAATCATTTGCAACTTGCCCATGTGGGCGGATTCTCCAGTAGACACCTGTAACATAGAATTCAACAAAAAGGTTGTGGAAAGTGACAAGATTGCACAGCTGACTGAGAAAAAATCTAAATCAAATAGTAGTCACAAGACGTAGTTAGAAAACCATTTTATATGCTCTTTTTAAACTAATATGCAATGATTTGACAACTTGGAGGTTCAAGTAACTGGAAAAAAAGGCTAAAAATGTGTATAGGGAAGATGCAAGTTTGGGACTCAACATACCCCCACTGTGAAGGTGTTGCATGTCCTCATGCAACCAAAATTTTAGTCATCCCCCTTTAATCGATGTGTTCTGAAGCCTCTGCTAGTACATCCAGTCCTCTTCTCTTCTTTCTTGGTGCTACCACAATCCTGGGTTTCCTTATCAAACATCTGAATTTGAGATCAGATTAATTCCCTGCTCAATTTTCTGCACTTTTTCTTTAATTTATTGTTCTTTTTCTGCCATAGTCCCAAATGTAGCATAGTATTATCATGAATGATTTTTTCCACTTTGCTTTGCTCCTTTAATGCTTCATTTTCTTATTTAATGTTCCTGTTTAAAACCTCCAGTTCAAACACTTCTTGTTTCAAGGATTGGACTTGTCCATCTTGTGTTATGTGAGGCAGAGTGGATGATGTGCTCGGGCCTGCAGCTGTCTTCTCTAAGGATTCGAGGTAATCATACACCTCTTGCTGACTTGGATCTATTTCGGGTGTTTTCCTTGGGCTGACTTCAAAGTCTTGTTGAGGAGGAGGACTGTCTTCTAATTCTGGCCGAGAAGGACTTACATCAACATCTAGAGGACTGGTTTCAATATTTTGCTGAGGATGAGGTGGACTACGGCCAGCTGGAGGTTTCTTGAGTGTTTCCCCACCCAAGTCGATGAAGTGGGGTCCTTTTACTTGTGTTTTCCTCCACTTTCCTCTAAGTCTGTTGCTTCTTCTTAAATACTGTTGGCTAGTACTCTCTTCTTCCATGCTTTGTTTTCCTTTTTCTTTCTTCTTAGTTGTAGCAGCCTGCTTTCGAAGATACACTAGTCTCTCAGACAACACTTGATAGTCTTCCTCTATAGATGACTCTGGTGATTGGTAGACATATTCTATGTTCCTTTTTCCTTTCAATTTTCTCTGTTTTATGTCCTTAGTTCTTTCCTCCTTCTCTTTTTGACCAACTTCTTTAGTTTTCCTAATAGGAGAGTCTTGGATTATGGCACTTTTTTCTTTTCTCCTACTCCTTCTTGGTGTCTTTGGTGTATTGCTTTCAGGTGCCTTAGATGGCTCTTGAAAGTAGTTTCTTACTAGAAACCGTTCCCAGGTATCTTTGTTTTTCCTCAATTTATCTTCAATTAGAATCCTCACGAGTCGATGACGATATAAATGAGGTTCTATGTCCCCTATGTTCTTTTGGACTGTGGTGCTCATATTTTTCAAGCTTAGCAATAAGAAATAGGGCAGATTAAGGGTTTGGTTCTCTAAGAAGTTCATCAGTAACCCAGTATGATACATGTACATTGCTTTAAATCGGCCTTCACAAGTGATAAACTTTTGAATGATTAACAGTAAGCTAGCCCACTCTTCTTTTAATGCATGAACAAGAATTCCTTTTGTGAATACAATAACGTCCATACCTGGGTTACGTAATATAATTCTCCATGCCTGCTCGTCCAGACTTTTGTTTTTAAACCAACGCTCACCTTCCTGGGGCAAGTCTGTGGCAGCTACTATTGATGCTTCAGTGACCATGAATTTAAGGTCTCCAATCTCCACCACCTGGACGTTGAAAGACCTTGCAAAGGCTTTTGTTACTTCCTTATTGTCGCCCTTAAATTTTTGAATGAAGCGTAGCCATTTAGCCTTCTTCAACAAATCTTTTACTTGAGGGTATCCTTCTAAGAACTTAGGCCCTTCCGGTTCTACCCTCAATAATTGTCACATCCTTTCCTCTATTTGAAATTCAACTAAAATTCAACTGCATGTGAGGGTTTAACAGAAGTAAGATGGCTAGGATGCCGGGTTTATGGAAAAATAGTGGCTGAAAATCGAAGATGGACAACAGGTAACAGGAGTGTTCAGGAACTGTAAGTGGAAACAAAGGATGAGCAGTCAAGGTGAGTTCACAAAATGGAGTGGAGACATATGTGAACGAGGTGTGGCTTTAACAAAATGGTAGGGCAGTGAAGTGGAGTCGGAATTTTTGAACTAAACGGCTACGTAAGAGATGTTACACGTTGATGAAATGGCTGCGAAAAGTACGGTGGAGAGGAGTCGTAATTAAATGGGTCACAACTCATGAGTACAAGTGGAGTGTGAAAGTGCAGTCATGAGACCATTGTGGGAATAAATGCATGGTTCATGGAGTAAGGTCATGGAATGGTAATGGATCTATTGTGGTAATCATTGCATATAGTGTAGCTTTAAGGTTTAATAACTATGTAAAATTGTGCCTTTGATTACTATTTGAAAGAAATTTTTACTCATACCTTGGAATCATTGTCATTTGTTGTCCATTAGCCCTTAATCAATTACTCCTTATTGATATCTATAGATGCTCCATGTCTTCATAGCATATTCTCAGTGATACCTGCATTTTCATGATTATTGCACTAACATCTTGACTGTAAATTTGAAAAACAGAGTGGTGGCTGTGGAAACTGCTTCTGGCTATGGAAACTGATTCCAGTTGTGGAAATTGACATAGCAACCCCTTGGCTGAATAGAGATAGTTAGATAATAACTATCTGAATGGAAATGGTCATGAAAAAGACTTTGATTGATGAAATGGATGAAATGGAGTGAGATGAAGTTGAGTGGAGTGAAATGAAAATGAAATGGAGTGGGATGGAAATGAAGTGAAGTGAAAATGGGAAAGAAAGAGAGATGTTTTTGAAAAATATAGAGTGTCAGGTGTCCTTGATTTTCACTCTACATTTTCTATATAAGACTACCAATTAGTGATTAGTTTTCAGGCTTATACGATTTTTATTATTATTATTTGTTTTCAACAGAAAAGAACAAAGGCTAGGCTGCTGGGGAAGAAGGATTCTTCTTCACTAGCCTTATTGCGGAATTCTCTTGAAACATTTTGACAAATTCCTCTTTGGAGAGTGGCTTATGATAAATCTTTAATCTATGGCCATTCACAATAAGAGGAGTTTGAAATTCATCAATGGTCTGGATTCTTACTGCTCCATTGATAAACACTTTGTTAATCTCATATGACCCAAGCCAAAGGGTACGAAATTTACCTTTGAAGTTTTTAAACTTGGAATCAAATAGTAATGCCCAATATCCCTCTTGAAACTTTTTCTCTTTGATGTATCTGTCATGCCACTTAGCTCTTTGATGTTGAACTAGATCAGTTATTAGGGTTGATTCTTGTCTGGTCTCATCTAGCTCATTCAACTACTCCATTTTGTGCTTTTGGGCTTCTGATAGATCCATCCCCAACAGAACTGCCATCTCGAAAGTTTTGACTTGAAACTCAATGGGGAGCAAGACTTCTTTCCCATAAATAAGTTCATAGGGAGAATGTTCTATTGTATTCATCCAAGTAGTTCTGTAGGCCCATAAGGCTTCAGGAAGCCTTTCAGCCCAATCTCTTATGTGTAGATGAACAGTTTTGGTGATGATGCTTTCAATAACTTTGTTTGTAGACTCCACTTGGCCATTTGCTTGCGGATGGTAAGGAGTAGATTCTCTGTGCTTGATTTTGTATTCTTCCATCAGCTTCTCCATCATGTTGGATGTAAATTGACTTCCCTGATCTGTCACAATTTCTCTTGGGACACGAAAGCGAGTAAAAATATCCTCATAAAGAAAACTAACAACTCAATTTTCAGTAGCAGAAAGTAATGCTTTGGCTTCTACCCATTTAGTGACATAATCATTGCATACGAATATATACTTCTTTTGCTTAGATGGTGGATTAATGGGTCCAATGAAATCTAAAGCCCATTTTTGAAAGGGTTCAATCAGTACCTGTGGTTGTAATGGAATTTCATTTGAAAGAGTCGGTTTCCCTACTCTTTGGCAGCTGTCACACCTTTTGACATATTCTTTTGTATCCTTGAAGAGGGAAGGCCAATAATATCCTAAAGAAAGGATTTTATAGGCCATCCTTTTGTCAGCAAAGTGTCCACCGCATGGTTTATCATGACATGCCTTGAGAATGTCAGGGATTTCATCTTCCCGAACACATCTCTCCCACTTGTTGTTTTCTTTCCACAGGGGGCCACAAGAGAGCTTAGTCATTTTTCCAGCCTTGAAACACCCATTGTTTCTCTACACCAAGAGAAATTCTTAGAGCTCACATATTTTGTCAATGCATCTGCAGTATTCTTCAAAGTGTCCACCTTTACTAGCAACACCTTTTTGTCTTCTATCATATCCCTCGCAAAGTGATACTGAACATCAATGTGTTTTCTCTTTGAATGATAAGCAGGGTTCTTTGCCAATAAAATTGCACTTTGGCTGTCACAGTCTATCCTTATAGCTCCCTGTACTAACCCCATGCTTGAACACAATCTCTGTAACCAAACTGCTTCCTTGCTTGCATGAATGGCTGCCATGTATTCTGCCTCTGTAGTTGAT
>APFE031061596.1:95265-148867 GCA_000404065.3 Pinus taeda | reverse complement strand
CTTAGCCATCTTGTCCTCATGTTGCCTTTGAAATCATTATATATTGAATGATAGAGTAGTGCCCAATCTCCCTCTTGGAATTGCCTCTCCTTGATATTTTTTTCATGCCATATCTTTCTTTGAAGCTGAACTACCTTTGAATGGAGAAGGGCTTGTAATCTATATTCATCCAATCAATTGAGTTGAGGTAATCTCTCCTTCTATGCATGGCTAAGGTCTAGGTCCAGCTGAGCTACCATCCTTAAGGTAATGAATTCAAATTCTATATATATCAAAGATTTATTCCCATAGACCAGTTCATAAGGTGCAAACTCGGTGGTGGTCTTTCGTGTTGTGTTGTAGGCACAAGTGGCCTCAACTAATCTGTTTTCCCAATCTTTTCTACTGTTGCTCCCTACCTTGGTTATGATCCCCTCCAATGCTTTATTAATGACCTCCACTTTCCCATTGGCTTGTGGATGGTAAGTGGTGGAAGTTCTATTCTTGATCTTATGATGTGTGACTAGGTCTTCAATCAGGCTGGAAGTGAACTGACTGCCTTGGTCTATGACCAACTCTCTCGGATACCGAACTTGTAGAATATATTCTCTCAAAAACTCAGCTACTTTTTCCTCTATCGCAGCCTTGATTACTTTTTCCTCCACCCACTTTTTTAGGTAGCCAATGCACATAATGATGTACTGCTTTTGCTTTGAAGTGGGGTTGATAAGCCCGACAAAGTCCATGCCCCAATTCTCAAATGGCTTGAAGGTCACTTGAGGTTGCATGGGCATTTCATCCTTTGGAGTGGGTTTCCCCATACTCTAACACCGAGCACACTAGCTCATGTATCTTCTCACATCCTGATGAAGAGTGGGCCAGAAGTAGACTACTTGCAATATCTTGAAGGCAGTTCTTTTTGCTGCAAAGTGACCTCCACAAGGCCCGTCATGACAGGTTAGGAGGATGTCAAAGACTGCCTCTTCCTTGACACATCCTCTCAACATCTAAACTGGGCCTAGTTTGAAGAGATTTCCTCCAGTCCATGTGAAAGGGGCGTTTTTCCTTACTATCCTGCTCTTCTCTTTTGAGTACATGTGTGGTGGGAACAATGTTGAAACCAAGTAGTTTGCTATATCAGCAAACCATGGAGAGAGTATTGATATAGAAAATAGGTTTTCATCTGGCATTTGGTTATCCACCATTCCTTCTTCACCTGCAGACAAATTTACTTTAGACAAAAATTTAGCAACAACATTCTCTTGAGCAGGCTTATCAATAATGGTCAAATCAAACTAGTGCAATAAAAGCAACCATCCAATAATGTGAGCATTTACATTTGGTTTGTTCATTAAATATCTAATTGTGCCATGATCAATGTGCACAAAGGTTTGATAGCCTGTGATATAATGTCTAAATTTTCTTAAGGAATGCACAACAACTATGAGTTCCTTCTCGTTCACTGTGTACTTTAACTCTGCCTTTGACAAGTTTTTACTTATAAAGTATATGGCATAAGGTAACTTTTCATCAATTTTTCGTAACGTTGCTCCTATTGCTTTTTTCGAGGCATCTGTGTGAATGTGAAAAGGTAGGGCCCAGTTCGGGCCTCTGAGAATTGGGGTAGTCACTAGCTTTCCCTTCAAGGTATCTAGGGCTTCTTGATAGTTTTCCGACCCATATGAACTCAACATCTTTGCCTAGGAGGCCAAACAAAGGAGAGGCAATCTTGCTGAAGTATTTAATGAATCTCCTGTAATATCTGGCTAAGCCTAGGAAACTTCTGACATATCTGACCTTTTGAGGAGGTGGGACCCCTTGGATGATGGCAATTTTGTTAGGGTCCACCTCTAGTCCTTGTTGAGACATTGCATGACCTAGAACGGTCCCTTCAGTTATCAAGAATTCACATTTTTCTGGATTAAGCGACAGGTTCATCTAAATACACTTATCTAGAACTTTTGCTAGGTTAGATAAAGCTTCCTTAAAGTTAGAGGCATAAGGAGTAAAATCATCCATGCATATTTCTACTGCATCATGAACCAGTTCAAAAAATATAATCAATACTGCTCTTTGGAAAGTGGCTGGAGTGTTACAAAAACCAAAAAGAAGGACCCAGTATGTAAATGTACCCTAAGGCCAAGTGAGAGTGGTATTATCTTGGTCTTTCATGCTGATTGGAATCTGATTGTACCTGCTAAGCCCATCTAGGAAGGAGAAAAACTTTGTCCCTACCAGACTATCTAAGACTTGATCTATGAAAGGTAAAGGAAAGTGGTCCTTTTTAGTGGCTTTGTTCAATTCTCAATAGTTGACATAGAATCCACTTACCATTTTTCTTTGGCACTAGCACCAAAGGGGACACCCATTCACTGTCAGAAATAGGATAGATGAATCCTACATCCAGCAATTTCTGCAGTTCTTCCTTAACAATATCTTTAAGTGCTGGGTTCATCCTCCTTTGAGGCTGCTTGACTGGTTTGCAATATTCCTTGATGTATATATGATGAGTACATACTGAACGGTTCACTCCCTTCATCTCCTTATAACTCCAGGCGAAGGCATCTATATGTTTTCTCGGTAGGCTGCATAGCTCCTTCTCCAGGGAAGTAGATAGGGATGGATTGATTTTCAATGTTCTTTCTAGGCTGAAGTCTATATTTTTGACACAGGGAAAAGTACGGTTGGCCACATAGAGATTAGTTGAGGGGTTTTTTTGGGTTTCTCTTACTATGTCTTCTAATGGTGATACCCCGGGAGGTGGATTCTGAATCAAATTTTCAATCATATCATCCTCATCTTGCAGTTTTCCCCCCATTGCAATGTCTAATGCACAAAGCGGTGTAGAATAAATGTCATCCTCATCCTCCTCCTCCAACCAGAGAGGTAGATCATGTTCTAGCAGGGTTTGGGTAGGAGGATATGGGGTTAACTATTTGGACATGTGCCCATTCTTTATGGTCATGTTCCCAGCTCTGCAGCTAATGTAGGCATCGGCTGTAGCCAACCAGGGTCTTCCTGGAATGAGATGATACCGAGTGAGCTTTGCCTTTGGCTCGAGAACTAAGAAATATGTAGGGTACTCCAAAGAATCAATGGAGACCATCACATCTTCCACAATCCTGTAAGGAGTCACAGTGGAGCCATCTGCTAACTATAGCACTGTCGTATTCTTCCTCAACGAGCCCTGGAGGTTAAGTTTGAGCATTTTTTTCCTTTGTCATCACATTAATGGCAACTCCTAGATCAATCAAGGTATGTGGGACCATTTTCCCATCGATGTGTACATCAACTACTGGGCTTCCAAGATCCAGATACTTTGGACAGATTCTCTTCGCCAATATCAAGTCGGATAGTTGTCCTATAACATTGATTGTTGGGGCATGTCTCTTACGCCTTCCTCGATGCCTAAAGAACTTTTCTTTGATAAACCTATTATGGATAGGCTCATCTTTTATGGCTTTGAGAAGTGGTATCTTCACACATAAATGTTTCAATTCTCCCAAGAGTTCAGTCTCTTTTGAGGTAGGCTAGATTGTCATGGATAGTCTCTTAGGAAAGGGTGGATTTGCTTTAGGTTCACTTTACTCATTATCTTCCTCAACCTCCCTAGGTGGAGGCTGGCTATCTCGGAGAACTTTCCCAAATCACATGTTAATTTCTTGAATCTCCATAGCATAAGTTGACCATGATGGTTCCCCACTATACACTTGCTAAGCTTGTCTATTGTTCGAGTTTTGATTTGGCTAGGTAGGCATTTGTGGTTGCCTTGGTGGAGGAGAAGGTAATAGTTGTGGTTGGGCAGGTGGTGGAGGTAGAATAGCAGGAAGAGAGTTGTATTGGGGCATCCACCCATGATGAGTTGCAGTCCACTGAGGTTGCGGTTGAGAATAGGATTGAAATAAATGGCTGGCAAGTTTGGCATGATATTGAGATGTGAAGGATAAAGGAGGAGGCAAGGACCAGGAAGGATGAGTAGGGGGACCCCAAGAAAGTATGGAGGCGACTTGGTTGGGGTTGTATTATGCCTGAGATGTCCCTTGCATCCCCTCCTGGTATGGTCTACGTCTATGCAGCATCCTTTGGTTTATGTAATAGATCTATTTAGTGCCTCCTTTGGCCCCTTGGTATATAGCTTTAAGTCCAGGCAAGGAAGGGAACCTCACTGTAGAATGATTTTCTTCACAGACTGAACAAACCTCTATAGAGTTCAATGGGAATTCATTCCTAAGATGTCTCCTGGTACATCTAGGGAAAAAAATGGCCAAACCCCTCTCTACTTCCTCTTTTTTTATTTTGACATGTAAGGTATCCATTTGCATGGCAAGAGTCTACAACGTCTCACTCTTGAAGTCTTCCAGCATGCTTCCAATCTCCCCATTAATGGATGAATTGGAAAAAGAGGTACTGGCTATGGGTTGACTGCCCCACCTTTCTTTCTGGCTGCTCTAGAATGGTTTCTAAAAACATTCTTTATGTCCTCGTAGGATAGTTCGTAAATTTCTCCCCTGTCTAGTAGATTGACGGTGTCTAAAAGGTCTTCCTGGATTCCCCTGAGTAGGACCAACTTCAGAGACTCAGAGTCAAGTGTACACCTGACCCTTTTGTAATTGAGTTGGAAGCTCTCTTCATAGTCTTCCAGGGACTCATCCCTTCCCATGGTCATTCAAAAGATTTCTTCTTTAGTATCTTTTGACCAACAATAGTCTTGATACTTTTTGTTAAAGGCTTGCTGCATCTGGGCCAAAGTTGTGATGCTATTTCCAGGTAATCTCATGAACCAACGCAATGTTGTGTCCTTGAGAGTAGAAGGGAGCAGTTTCAAATTTTGCTCCTCTTCTGCATAGTCATAAGTTCTATAGATCATAGTGAAATCAAACAAGAAGGTGTCAGGATCTTCTATAGTCAGGCCATGGAAGTGAGGTAGGGTTGAAGGACACATATTTTTCATTTTGGTGTCCCCATTGGTCTCCCAAATGGGAAAGGTACCCTCTATTATTTCTCCATTTCCCCTAGCATTTTCATTTTTAGCCATTGGCTTCATAGAAATGTTTTATTCTTCTTCTTCCCCTATAGGTTCTTCAAATATCCTTGGTTGTTCACCTAAGGGTTCTTCTTGATCGCAACCACCAAATAAGAGAGAAGGTTAGCTGTGTGAAGTAGTGGGGCTGTTGGGCAAAAAGTTTCTTGAGTTATCTCTATTCCTACGAGGCATGAAAGGAAATCTTTTTGGTTGGTTTTTGGTTTATTTTTTCCCACACTAATAGTACCTGCAGAAACTAAGATTGTGATTGAACAAAACAAATTGCAACTAGATGAAATTAACTTGCTGAATGGAAATTTGCAGAATTGTAAAGGAAAGCAAGGAAATGCAGAACTGAAAGAATGGAAATGACTAGTTTAATTTTGCTGAAATGGAATTTGCCTAATTGGAAGGGAAAGCAAGGAAATGTAGAACTAAAATAAAAGAAATGACTAGTCTACTTTTGCTGAAATAAACTATTAGTATAATGTTCCAAGAAGAAATAGTTTTTACTGAGAGAATGAAAAAATTGTTGTTGGTGATGAAGGCCGATTTTTTGAAAAATCTGCACTAAAATTTGCTGAAATTGGTTGGGAATGTTACCATCATCCATTTGAATATCCACCTGAGATAGTGTGGCAAATGGATGCATGGTTTTTGAGATATGACAAATAAATTTGTGCTCTATGTATTTCTGTTTCGTGTAGTAAAACAGAGCATTCCTGTAGTAATTTAGGTTAACAAGGAAAATGGGTGGTAAAATCTTTGGAATGATGAGTGGATCATCGAAATAGATGAGGGTGATGGATTTTCATGGCCTTGGTCCTTCTTGAGCATCTGAGAAAAGAAGGAGAAAGTCCAAGTTTGACTTCCATTGACTAGAATTTTGACCAATTTTTACTTTCTTTGGTGCCAACTTGTTTTTGTTGCTCGGAGATGTTGGAGAGCACCTCCATTCATCAAAGAGATATATGGAGCAAATATTTTTTTGTTTTTTGTTTTTTTTCTCACCTAGGCTTACTAGGCATCTCATTGAGGTTTTCAACTAGTAGGTCTACGTAGGCCCGTCAAAGGAGATTTTCACCTGAGATTTTTATTTTTTTCTCTTATTTTTCATTTTATTTTTTATTTTTTCTACACTACCTTACATGGAAAATTAAATCACTTTCAAGTATAAGAATACTTCCAATGAAGCCATGTGCACATCAAGATTATAGACAAATTGATGTGTATGCTTGATATGTATGCTTTGACATGTACGTGAATTTGAGAGATCAAATACTTTGACTTTGACGATATGAGGAACAATTCAAGAAGAGAGTGTTGATGAAACTTAATGACTGTTTGGAACCATATTTCAATATAGTTTTGATTCCCTTGGTCAACTTGCTAATTTGGAATATCTTGGACAACTTCTTATTCTATGAAATTCAAATCTTCATATTTGTTTTTTGATTGCTATCTTGGATGCATGGGAGATTTGATGGTAACCATGAGGGATCTTTCTTAATATCTCATTTTGATGTCTACTCTTCATTAAATGCAACCCATGTTCCTTTGGTATTCTCAATTGAATCTAATATGAATATGATTTAGATCAAGAGGAGATGTTTGGAAGTGGTGTAACTCAGAATTGTAAGTTGGTTGAGCTACATTATGTGGGTTCAGAAAAGGTGGCACGGGTAGTTGAGTGGGAGTAGATATTTGAGATGGATGTGGTTAGGGTTGTGGTTGTGGTGCAGGTGAATGGTAAGGATAACATGGAGTTGGGTATGGAGGATATTGAGGAATGTATTGAGGATATTATGGATGGCTCCCATAAGTTCCTTGCCCACGTTGCTTCCAATATTGGTTTTGGGGTTGAGATGGCCAATGCTGCCAAGGAAGGGGTGCGTTCCAATTACTTTGAGGTGGATATGGATAACCTTGAAATTATGAATTAGGATTTTGCATCATATGAGGTAGAATAGGCTACCATGGCCCTCTTGGAGCTACATAACATAGCTGCATTGACAATTGACTTGCTCCATTTTCCTCTTGGTAAATTTCCTTGAACCTTGCTAATGATGGAAAATATTTAACATCATGTGACTCTGCATGGACAACACAAATATCAACATCTTGTTTTTCTTCATCTTGCATTCTTAACATTTCTACATGTTTTTTTAGATTGTTAAGAATTTGTGTTTTAAAGCCATCAAACAAACTTCCAAATTTATCTTGATTTACCAATCTTGATGTTGATTTACTTACTCTTTCCCTTCATCTTGATGTGTGTTTGCATGTTTCATAAATTTATTCAACCGATAATTGGTATTCATCACCTCTACTCATTAGATCAAGGATATCAATCCACTCATCCCTAATTGTTCTATGTAAGAGGGCTTTTAGTGTGTCTAATCTTAAATGACGTAAACTTTACATCTTAACATTATACATGAACCTATCTATTAGATCCTCTAGACTCTCATCTTCTTGTTGATTCATTCTAAATATTTCCTCTTTAAGATCATGATCTTTATATTTTTCTTGAAATATCTTTTGCATCTCACTCCATGATCTTATTGAATTAGTCCCGAAAATCACGGACCATTTAAGAGACCTATACTTCAAAGTTGTTGGAAAAAATCTCAATTTTTAAGTTTTTAATAAGTAGCCATAAGATCTATAAACAATTTCAAACTCAAAGAGAAAGGTTTCTGGATCCTTTGACTTCATACAATGGAAGTTGGGAAGAAAAGATGGAGGGATGTTCTTCATATCCACACTAACATTAGTATCTTGAATGGGGAATCCAAGAAGATATTCTTCATTGTCATCATCTCCATCCATTTCTTCTACCTTCACTATCACCTCTTCCTCTTCTATGTACAAAAGTAAATGGTGTTGTGGCTCTTATGACACCACATGATCAAATGGGGGATTTGGCATTGGAGAATTTTTGTTTTGTTTCTATGATTGAATGAAAAGACTAATGCAATGAAATTTTTTGTTTTTGAAATGAAAGATGCCTAATGCATTTTTTTGTTTTCTCAAAAATTAAAAGAAATGAATCAACTAGGGAATAAAAGAATGCATACTTTGACACCTCCCCGACAACAGTGCCAAAATGTGATGAGCCTCGGTATCGCAATAATAATGTTGCAACTTCCAAAGCTACCAACTTTAATTATGAACCCAATGTTTGTACAAACTTAAGAGGTATCAACACTATATGTGCAGAATACAATGCATCGTTCCCTTGATATCATGATGTAATGGAGGGCATGTATTGAAGTCAAATCCTAAACTAATTGCAGAAAATGAAATGCTCGAAATGAAAACTTCATTATATTGCAAGAAAGAAAGTACATGGAAAGAAACCTATTATAATTTCATAAAGTAAAGATCATGAGTAAATTTCAACCATTACATTTCAAAGACTTTAGATCCATTGACAAAGTTCATTGGATGTGGTAATCAATAAAATCGTCATTGTATTACCCATTTCGTAAATCTGTCTATTAACCCAAATCGTTGAAATGTTTTGCATGGGTAAAGAGGCAAGTCCTAAATGGCCTTTGGTACTCCATAATAATTGATCTAGAGCCCAAAGGTCTTAATTCAACCCTAAGGGAAAATAACCAATATACTTCAGTGAATCTGGGTAAGTATATGTATGTTGGAAGGTCACCACAGGGTTTATTGGCGTACTACTACATGAGATAATAAATTTTCTATAGGGAGTTATAACTTATCGAATGACAAACCAAATAAAATCCAAATTGGATGGAATTTTTGTTTTTTATTAACTAGGATATCTTGGGTCTCCATTTCGAGTGCAATCTCTGAAAAATACCTCTATTAACCCATGCTAAAAAATGCGAGAAAATTACTTGTCTAAAATTTAGAAATTCGAGAACTAGTGAGCTAGTAAATATATCAAATGCCTAACTTAACGAAGTGAAAATGAATTGGGTTTATTTTCATTATTAACTATATTTTTGTTTTGATCTAATTCAAGTGTAATAAACTGAATTGAATCTCTTTATCATTCTCTAAAAAATAGAAGAAGTTTATTGTTATTTGCCACAAAAGACTTCTAGAAATCTAGATTTGGGTATAAGAAAACTAATCAAAGTAGCTCAATGATTAGTATGAACTTAAAAATATGTTCCAAATATGAAATGATGCTTATGGTCCTTCAAGATAACTTAATTCAACCATTTAACCCAAACCTACTGTTAGCCTCCTGCTGCAGCAGGTTACTCATATTTCATGATTGACATTTTTACAGACCAAATATGTCATACTTTGCATGCTACAATGCTCCATATTTGTTAAACAGTCACCAAGCAAACAAGGCTACTCAGAGTTCATCAAACTGCTTTCCAAATTTTGAGAAGTTATTTAGTTTTGTACAATTTTCAACTAAAGGGAGGTCCAAACTACTTAATCTTGGTCTCCCTAGGTTTCAATTTCCTGTTTTAGAATATAGAGAATGAAAATCTGTCCAAACAGCTTAATCTTGGCAGATTCTTAGATAGGTAGAGAATCAAAGGAGCCCAACTGCTTAATCTGGGCCCTTGGATGAAATAAGGGTAGCTTGTAGATAGAAAAGCATAAAAAAGAAAAATTGAAATAATGGGTCTGCAATTCTAAGTGCACCCAAACCAAAAGAAGAAAAAATGTTAGGTAAGTAGGCTGGGTAGGTAGTTTTGAGGTTGCAGAATCTTGATGTCTGTTCATATTTTAAAGTACCATCTACACTCAGATCACAGTCATCAATCATTTCCATTTGAAGAAGCTCAAACCAGGCATAATTAACTTCCCTTGCTTCATCTCCCCCAAATCATTAACTAATTTCCCCAAAAGAGGTCAAGATCTACTTGATACCTCTTAGTTTCATCATTTTCATGTCATTAGCTTGGGTGAAGATCTGCTTCACTCAAAGAGAATCCATACTTTTTCTATAAAATTCTATCCCCCCGTTGCAGCCTAAGATCTCTCAAACTTAACGCTTTCTTACCATCTCCATATTGACTACTGACATTATTATTTAACTCCCTATATTTTTCCCATCCCCCTACTAAAACTATGTAAATGATCCCCTATGTAAATATCCCCTCCCCCTGGTTGAAAAATAACCATAAGTACCCCCGGGAATTGCTCAGTTTGTCTGAAACTTGGCAAGAACCCTCACGCTGCCCCTTCAAACCATCTTCTAATGCAATGGACTCCTTCGAAAGTATAAAATCCCCTTTTAGGATAACGGACCCCTTCCGAGGCCTCAAATACCTTTCAAACCCACATACTCACTCCTTCCGATCGCAATAGACCCTTGTCGATTTCCTTAACACTCTGCAGATCCTAGTGAGCCATCTCGCGTCGCCTTATCGCAATATTTTCGCCACATAAGTGTGCCCCATCCTTCGTTGCCCGATGTGATATCGGCGATCGGCAGTCGCAAGCATCGCATTTCCAAAATAAATACCTTCTCGTTCCCGGCCAATGATATATTGCGATCGCATCGGAAGAAGTCTATATCATCAAATTAACATATGAGTCACCCTGCCACGTCACCTGGCTGATGTCATCCGCCGTACAGCTGACGTCATGCTGACGTCAGCAGCCAAAGGAAAGAAAAAATTCGCGCAAGCGCAAAAGTCGAGCTTCGGAGCTTCGGAACAAGAAACGGAGGCAGTTTTCGATGCGCGATTATCGCTACGGGAAATAGGCTGTTTTGCGGAATCTTTAGGGAATCTTTTGATTCCTTGGCCCGTTTTGCACCGAAAAGGCCCGAAATTGCTCGATTTTGCCAAATTAAAACGATTTGAAGACAGGAAGAGACCAGAGACAGAGATTAAAGAGTATCGGATCAAATCAACATGGAAAAAGCACATCAAAGAGTATCAGCAAGCAGTGGAGACCATCAATGTAGCAGCAAAGAGTATTAGCGAAGATCTTAACGACAGCCCGGGGCAGGAGAAAATTTAATACCTTCCAGCAAAGTTAAAAAAGAAGGCGAGGCCACTCAAAACTCTCAAATCATGGTTATTGCACATTTAACTCGCACTAGAACAGAACTACAAATCCCAAAGCACAGTTATTCCAGCAGTATTGCATCGAGCCTCCAAAGGCCACATTGCACTCCTTTTGATCCAGCTACCTCTGACACAATTTCAATAGATATTTACCTGCATTTAATTTTGGCACAATTTTAGGTTTAGAAAGCTCTTTTTGCAGACCTGTTTTAGGTCAAGTGTAATAAATAGTTTGAGATATTTGCACTATAAAGACAACCCTGAATACTGTATTACGGGGTGGTGGGTTAGTTGGTTAGTTGATTAGTCAACAAGCTATCTCTAGCTGATTTTGCTCCAGGAGAGACTCGCACTGTAAATGTCTGATAAGTTTCTATAATCAAAGACTGCTTATGAGCCGTGGAGAATGGATTGTTCACTGCGTTTATTGGTCGAAGAGTGATTATGGAATTCTCGTGTTGTGCATAACTCAATAAGTGCTTCTTACCTCTGTTTTCATTCATAAATAACGCTCTTAAATAGCAGAAAGAAAGATTAGCTTAGAATTTGTTTAAATACACTCTATGGTCAATTTCTGTTGTTTCTTTATGTTTTCCTCTGTTTAAGCATAAATATGAGTTCCAAATGGCTCATGTTTGCTTTAAACCCAAGACAATTATCTAGGGATTCTTCATTGCCCCTAGATAGAGATCATCTTTCCCTCTGTTAAGTTAAATGAGAGATTCTTAAGTGCCTCTCATTCCTTACATATCATTCATCCTTTTAGTCTGAAGATTATGTTACGAGCAGCTATCCTGCTTCATTATTTCTCTTACGACCAGAAAAATGCACTGATAGTCCTAATCCATGACTCCATGCCCAATGGTTTGAAACTTATCACTTCATAAATTGTCTCTCTGCCTGAAAGCATTTTCCTCCCATCCGAACACAAACAAAAACCCTGAGCCAAAAGCTAGCCTAAAATCATCAACAAAGTTGAATCATTAAGAGAGAGCCCTCTCTGATTGCAGGTGGGCTAGAACCTGCAATCCAAAGATTGGTTTGTGGTTACCTCGGCCGTATCCCTACAGGAGCCTAAGGACAACCTGAGTGATAACACCTACAACAAGAAATCATAAACACTAAATGCAAAAATAGAAAAAAAATAACAACAAGAGATACATGTGAATAAGAAGTGAAAGGTAGGAAAGTAAATGATACAAAAGGTCTCTAAGGCTCCTGGGATGGCCAAGCCCAAGGAAACTCAGAGTCTTATGAAGGATACCAAAATTTGAAAGTTGAAAATGTCACCAACCTTCATTATTTCCATCAATACAATTAAATCCCTGCAAGAAATGACAATGGAGTTGCAAATATACGAGTTCTCTCCACTAGAAGTCTAAAAACATTCAACCCCTAGAGGAAAATTCGACTTGGTACTTATAAAAAATGATTAGGAATCATTCCCCATGAAATAAGAAATCTTTCCCAACCAAAATCCCTTCATTAGTGGATTTAGTTCCCAATACTAGAAACCTGCATTAAATGGCAGGGAATACATTCATAGATGTTTTCAATGATCCGAGCTCCAAAATCTATGCCATAATTCCATATATCATGTTGATTTTTTATTTAATATTAGTCCTACTGTAGTAGAGAGCGGGTCTCTAAATTATCTTCTCCTCCAAATCTTCATAATTTTTCTAATATTCTGACAATATTCCACAAAAATAAATAATATTAGGCACAAATATGAAAATTTCCATAAACCTTCCCAATGAACATATTAAGGTTAAAAACGCATTATCTAATGGAAAAGGAGAGGTGTAATGTGCTCAAGGATGGTCAGATGGGCCTTAATTTATGTTTAATTTGGAAGAGTGGGCGTTAATTTATGTCTAATTTAGAGGCCATTTAGACATGAAACATAATGTCAAGTTTTGAAAATAGTTTGCAAGGAATGACTCAAGGATGGTGGACATGATTGTAGGCATATAATTTGCAAAGGGGTTTTAAACTGAGGTTGAACTTCTCTTGAACACTTAAAGACACGAGAATGACTTGGGAGCATTTGACTTAACGATAACACCAAAAACCATGAATACGTTCAACAAGGTTTTATTAATTGTAAGACAAATTGACTTCCCAACCCAGACATGAGTGTGATGGAGTGCCATGTTATTTTTTAAAGAGTGACTAACTACCTTTTAAAAATGATAATGTAAAATTGACAGCTTCTCCCAATTTTTTCCCACCATTACTTGGAAGCACCTTGTTATTTTTTACAAGCTTGAGGTGGATAACATATGCTTGGACTATAAGCTCATCCTTTAGATGAGTCCATCAAACTATTTTTAATGAACCCTAAGAGGGAATGGTTCAATCCTGTTATACTTAGCGGGTCCTCCACTGTTTATTTTTTACGATTCCAATAAGGAGTAAATCGACGTCCTTTTATTTAAAGAGTTTGAAAAGGACACAAAAAGAAAAATCTTTCAGTTCTTTTACCATAAAAATTGAGCGAGCCTAAAGAAAATAAAGCTCACTATTTTATAATTTTAGAGAGAAGAAAAACATAAGTAAACTCCATCAGGTTCTTCTTCATTAGTTTTAGTCTCTCGGGTTTGAAAAAAGATAAAATAATACATGAGATAACTCTATTGACCATGTTCGTTCAAAGTATACCCTTTTCTTAAATAGTCCTAACTCAGTCCGTAAAAGGGGTAAACTTATCTTGTGTGGACGACTGATCATTTACTTTTATGAGTTTGAAAAAGATAGTCGACAAACTTTTTGTTTTAAAAGTCTGAAAAGGGCTTTGAAAGAGGACTCCATGATTTGCGCTTTTTGTAATTTTTTAAGAGCATGAAAAGTGATAAAAGTCTGCTAAAAATGTCAAAACAATTCATCTTCACTTCGTAACCTATACTACACATTCAAACTCAATAACTCATCATAATTGCTAAAAAATGTCATTTTCCCTCCCAAAAGGTTTCAGAAATAAAGAATAATATTTGTTTGCTCCAGAAGACTTTTGAAAGTGGGAAAGATAAATTATTTTTACCATTTTCATTTTTACCATTTGTGAGGAGAGAGAGGAATTTTTACCACCAGACTTCCATGACTGATTCCAAGCTAACGAGTGGATGAAAATGTGCATCGTTTCTTCCAGGTAGAAGATATCTCCTTAACTTAGCTTTTCATCCATTTAAAATTTCATTTTAAGCTTTCAATTATTTTTTGGGGGCAAAACTATGTTAAAAAATGCAACCTCGAACTGTGTTGGTTATTTTGAGTCAAGCCCATGTAGGTCGATAAAACTTCCATGCAGAGAATCACGACGTATGCAGAATTTTACTAGAAAAATACGTGAAGTTGTGCCCTATCTGTAAAATGGTGGCTGCGTAGGCTCTGGGGGTTTATTTTTAAACAAGCTTTGGGCCAAAAATAAATTAGATGAGTTTCCAAAATGACTTTAATCCTTTTAAAATGGTCATTTCATTGCTCAAAATAGAGTGGAGGGAAAGAGAAAATGACGCAAATGATTTCCCAGCTTCGGAAAATCTAACCACCATATAAACTCTCAAGACTTGTGTCCTCCTGAAATACTAGTTTACTCTCGGGATGAATGCTCAGGTAGATTTGATGACATGGATAGTAAGGACTAGGAATATCCAGGAATAATGTTTAGTGATTTCTGATCATTGAGTTACCATTAAGGCTAATGACATATGTTTCTTCACTAAGTTGTCTCATCGGGGTGATGATATTTCACTATTTCGATAGAGGATGAGAGGAGATACTACTTAAAGGTATCTTTGATGCTTTTGCAAGTGTAGACCACCCAGGGATGGGAGAATTTATATTCAAACCATCTAGCTCTTACCCCTTAGGACCATAACTTTCACTATTTGCAAATTGTTTGGGAATGCTTCCCTTCATTTACCCACATAGGCATAGATGCAAATGACTATGGAATGTTGGGAATCCATCATGTACAGCTGGTGCGAGGAAGTGGTGATGAACATGAAGGGATAGTTGACTAGGTGTCAGAATGAAAAACTGAAGAATTTTGGTTATACTGCCCTTCTTGTTGATTTTTCCCTATAGAGGATTCCCATCCTCCAACCACAATAGATTCTAGTAGATGAGGGGGGTTCCAAGGATCCAGGCATGATGAGGTGGGTTTCACGGACTGCATGCCATGGAGGTGATGGAATAATAGTGAGGTATACTACAAAGTTCCTTGACTGCTTAGGCCAACATATTATTCTAATTGATGACTTTCTATATGCTGGGATGGATTACAGAGGTAATCCCGATATCCCACTTCCTGCCAGAACTCAATGGAGTGATCTAGATGAGAACTTTTTACATTTTGACATATTTATAAATTTATAAATTTTTATGTGTTTTTTATCTTCAAAGGCTATTATCTGAAATTCATGTGCAGATGTGGGCCCAACTCGATTAGTCAATTTGAGACGATTGGATAAACGAGGTGAGAAGCATATAGCGATTGTAGTAGCAAACCCAGAGGCAAAGGATATCTTGGAAGAGATAGAACACAACCTTGAGAGGTTGACATTGAATATCCCAGAGACTAGGACTGATGAAATTCCTGATGCTTATCAGAGACATGTAATTGGGGTTCTAGGGCCCCTCAGATGTTTGTTGCGTCGAGTTTCTTGTGCTATATTTTGTTATCATGGGCATCATCATGCTTAGTTATTCTAGTTTCTAGGACTACATTTTTATTTTTGGTGTCACCATATTTGGAAAATAAATTGCCATGGCTAGCGCCTTTAGTAAATCCAATGTAATTTGAGACAACGTTGACATCTTCAAATAAAGTTTGGAAACAAGATAATCATGAGAATTAGTAGAAAATGTGAAAAACATTAACTGTCACACATACCTAGAAGAAATGGTAAATAATGTGCAGATTTTCACGAAAATTTTATGCGTGATATTTCTTTAGGTAAAGATCATTTTTGGGCTTTCCCAAATGAATACCATCATAATCAACCAAGTCATAGGTGCCTTTAGCTAATATGTGTTTTATGACGTAAGGGCCATGCAACATGGTTTCAAACTTTCCTACCCCTAACTTTTCATAAGCTTGATCATAAACAAAGACTAGGTCAGCTTTTGAATATGAACGAGGATTAACATTTGACCAAACTAAACTTTGACACATTTTTTGTGAGCCTCACTAGCTAGTACAGAATCACGATCATTTTCATCTAAGTGTGTTAAATGTACAAAGCGTTCTTCATCAACAGAGGTAGCAGGTAATAATTCGATAGCTAGTTTTAGGGATGGGATTTCACTTTCGATGGGTAATACAACTTCCAAACCATAAACATGTTGGAAAGAAGTAAAACCGGTCGATGTTTTAGTAGTAGTACAGTAATCCCACAGTGCTAAAAGAGAATAGAATGGCAATTTCCATTATGAATACTAACTATCTATTTAATCATATTGGTTAAAACTTTATTGGTAGCTTCAACCTCACCATTAGCTTGTGGATAATACAGAGTATAGCTATCATGGCAAATGCCAAGTTGTGTAGAGAGTTCAACCATCATAAAATTATAAAAATGTGTACCATGTTCTGCAAAAATAGCTTGTGGGACACCAAACTGAGTAATCACATTATTGAAAATGAAAATTTCCACAGTTTCACTATCATCTCTATATGTGGGCATTGCCTCAGTCCATTTAGTAAAGTAATCAACTACAAGGATAATATACCCATGCCCCTCGGCTGAGTGTGGGTCACAGGTGATGAATTCAATGCCCCATTTGGCAAAAGGACTGACAACTATGATAGGGTGAAGAGGAGGTATAGGTGATCACATTTTGCGATCATAGATTTGGAAATTATAGCATTTGCAGACTATAGTAATGCAATATTTAAACATTGATGACCAAAAACAATCAACATGTAAAATTTTGTGGATGGTACCATACCTAGACATATGACTGTCACATGCTACACAGTGGTAGCAATCTAATGTTTTTTTGACCTCTTGGAGAGTCAAACAATGTAGGAGTATAGAATCAAAACCACAATAGTAAAGAGTGTTGCCAATAATATTTTATTGTTGGGATTGGTATCGAATTTGATGGCGATCAGATTTGGATAAATGAGGCCTAAATATTTGCGTTCAGAGATATATAATGATATCTCCATACCATGGATCTGACATATTAATAAAGAAATATAGATACCTTAGCAAAAGAATCTTCTGCTACAGTTTCTATATCAGTATGACGAAAGTCACACAACAGTTCGTCGAAAATCAAACATTTCTTGGGTTTGGACTTTTCAAATTCCAAATCAAATTATTATAAGATAATTATCCATTTGGAGTATTTTCCCCCTAACAATTGTTTAGTGAGATTATACATCATAGGGCTGCAATCTGAAATGACATTTGTTTTATGGAGAAGCATATAATGACAAAATTGTTGAACAACTTATATAATTGCCCAAGCTATCTTCTCCACATGTGCATGCTTAATATCAGTGTTAGTGAGACTTCTACTCAAATAGTAAATCACATGTTTGTTACTATAATCATCCTCCTAGACTAACACTATGCCAATGGTGGCATCAGAAGTAGCTAAGTATAGAAAGTAATCTCGATGAAAATCAGGTGGGTGTAGTAATGGTTCATTGGTCAGTGCATGTTCCAATGCATCAAAATCTTTATCAGCAATCTCATTCAAAAAAAATGGAATGCCTTTTGTCAACAATCGAGTAAAACACTGGGTTAGTTCCGAATAATTGTTGATGAATCTATGGAAAATCTTTTCTTTCCCCTACAAACTTTGGAGTTGAGTAAGACTAGAAGGAGCTAGAAAATTCAGAACTGAATCTACCTTGAGGGGGTTGACATGAATGCCTTATTTTGAAATTATGAAACCTAGAAGCCAACCTGATTGCACATAAAAAACACATTTGTGCATATTCAAGTGAATATTGTAGTTCTTGCACCTAATGAAAATCACTTTTAAGTGAAATAGGTGATCCTAACTTTTCATTGAATGAGCTAGTAGGTCATCTAAAGAAGGTTGAACAATATGCTTGATATCGTGGAATGCACAAGACATTTCTCACTGAAAAGTTGCGCCAACATTTTTTTGGCCGAATTGGAGCTTGTGATAAGAAAACGTTCCCCGTGGGCATATAAATGAGGTTTTATATTGACCTACAGGGAGTATGCCTATCTGATTCTAGCAAGAAAATCCTTCCATGAATGAAAAAATTTCATTGTTGGCACAGTCATCGATAATTTGGTCAATATGCAAAGTTCGATAATCTTCCTTGGGAAAAGCTTTATTAATATCTCGGTAATCAACACATACTTGAATAATTCGTTGTTTTTTATTAATGAGCACAATATTTGATACCTAATTAGTCAAAGGAACGAGGTAGATGAATCTTGCTTTCAACATTTTTTCAACCTCAATCTTAATAAAGGAAACTTTTCATGGATGTATAGGATGTAATCATTGTCTAACAAGCTTAACATCCAGATTTTTTTTTATTTCATGTGCAATTATGCTAGGGTCAATTCCTGGCATTCCTTCATATGACAAGGCAAAGATGTCACAAAATTCCTCAAATAGGGCATTGTAAGTTTGAATTTATTCGAACGAACAAGACACTCCTATATGAATGTTTTAAGTTATCCTAGGTTTCACTGAGATATCTATGGGCATCGTTGCTGATATGTTCCCTAAATTCTGTTCAGAACAGGAAGAAAGGGTAGATATTGGACATTGAGGATCACTAAGGGTCTGAGATGAAAACATAGGCGATAAATTATTCTCAATTTTTTCAAAGGATGGAAAGAAAGTTGAATGTTGATGAGTATCATTCCATGGCATTTCATCCATGGTGATAACTTCCATAATCCCTTCATTAGTTAAAAAATCCATATCAAAACGATCAGGCACAAAGATTGGTTCCAAGCGTGACGAATGATAATATTCATCAACAATCCTATTCATTCAATTGTCTTCAGATGTTAATTGCCTCATAGGCTAACTCAAAAATGCTATGAGGCATTTCAGTGCCATATAACATCATTTATGATTCTGATGTTACCTTCCATTGGTCTCTCAATTTGAAAGTACTTGATGTAATAATGTTGATCTAGGCATCATTATGAGGGAAATTGGGTGGAGGGAATGTGAAAGTTCCCATCAAAGATAATTGTTTGAGAAAACCAACACCAACTTCTTTATATGGATTTGTTGAATTTCCAACAAGAGACACACTCCCAAAAGAATTAGGGTTTGAGGTATAATAGGATAATTGGTTTTATTTCAAAATTCTTCCTTCTTAAAGAAACATGATCATTCTAAATTATGATGATATTACTGCTGCCATAGCATAAATATATTTCTAACCAAGGAAAAGGTTATAGTCAAATTGAAACAACCTTAATGTCTATCGCAACCATTTTTCCCTCTAATTCAATTGGAAAATCATTTAAGAGTCCATACAGATGAAAACCTCTTCCATAAAAGGCTTTAAAAGTCTTGGGAGATTGATTTATTGTTGGAGAACACAAATATTTCCAATAGGAAATGGAAATAATACATGTCGATGCTCCTTCATCAATCACTGTTCGGAAAGCTCCTCGAGTTTTGACATGAACTGGCATCTGAAAAGCCAGTTGGTGCGGGAGATGTGGGACATGATTTTCGAGATCGAAAATAATAAAATTGGAGTTATGGGAATATATTGCTCCTATGGCTGATAATAATAACTTCCTTTCTATTGGACATGTTTGTAGCACTTCAAGAGCCAACATTGACAAAGGTGTCACAGAGAAATATTCGATGATGCTATAGTTCTGAGCATCCTTAGCATGCGGGTTAATGGCTAACTTTAAAAGCATATCCTTAGGAGGTAGACGATATCATAACAAGATTTGTTTTTTCAATATGGAATGATTCAAAAGAAGGAGGAGTAGATGTGAAAGGTTGACCAACTAGATTATAGTCATCTCCATCTTCAACAGGACTCTTTGACATGTAATCTTTGGATCTCATTGATAAAATAACTTTGGAAGACACCATCACGATATATGTCGATGCAGATGAGGAGGATCAGTCATGAGAAACCATTTTATTGTCTTGGGGAGGAAAAAGATCCTTAAAAATAGTCGGTGTGGGTGAACTTTTGATGAATTTGAAAGCTTCGGAACAATGTCGGAACTCCTTCTTGTAATGATTTTCCTCACAAATTAAGAAAGGATTCCAAGGTTTCTTATTTTCATCAGACGTTTCATTCTTGTTTGATTTCCTCTTAGAACGAGTGTCTTGTTTAGGTTTTCCTTTTCCCTTGTTTTTATTTCTAGATGGCTTAGCCTTTCTGGTAGATGATTCTATGGCATTAATTATAAGTATTTTGGGAGAAGGATCTTCTTCATGTGAATCAGATAGAGTCAAAATATGAGTTTTCTTAGAATTTTTCTTTTTGTTCTTAGATTTTTGGCTCAAAGAACCAATCATGCCATCTGCAACATGTGATCCTCTAAGCATTGGATTTGTCTAACTATGTCAGGGTAAATTTGGGATCTTTTCATACAAAGTACCAGACTCAGTATAAATAAGATTAATATGTTGAGCACAAGATATTACATTCTTTTCAGTTACAACTACATCTTTAGTTATTACTGGTAAAAGATTTTTTATGAACCATTAAGTCAAAATCTAGTCTAGAATGTAACCTTTAACCAGGAGACGTCTTCATTTCCATTCATGAATGTGATCTAAGATATGGGTCGATGTTCGTTGCTTTAAAGAAGTTAAAATTTTGTTTCCATTGTCATATCAAATGGGTAACTGAAAATGGGATAAAAAAAGTTATAGCCAGGACATTAAATGTGTTGAAAGAAGCACACGCCAATTCTACATACCATTTGGCTGCTGAACCGGTTAAGGTCCATTGAAAAATTCGTAATCTAATAGAATAATTGATTAATGAGTTGGATGCACACCAAATATGATAGGTCATAACATGTTTGGATGGATCATCTCCCGAATTTCCTTCAAACTTAGGAATACAATTAGGCGACTTAGTAGGAATGGTTGGAAAAAATGGTAAATAAAGAAGTGGATCATTAGTTAACCGAGAGAGGTCAGGTAAATCCAAATTTGCAATGAAGGTAAACTGGCATTAGGATCCTGAGATGGATACTAATAACCCTAAGTGATGAGTCCTATATGGGAGGAGGAAACCAAGGATATCTTAGGATAGTCTGAGCAGTTGGAATCTACATTCATCCCGGATATTGTGGATGAGGCATACCATATTGTAGTTGTATAGGTTGTTGAAACGTATGACTTGTGTATGGTTGATTCTAAAGGGAGACTGTTACTGATTTGACTTTAAACGAACTGTCCTTGAAATCGTTCACTTTGCAATGTTTGTCATTGGAGACATTAAGTTTGAAAAGGTGGACTTTGGAAGAACTTACTCTGGGGTAGACCTTGGAAGGGTGGCCCTTGAAATGGTACTTCCATATATGGGGCGTTAGGTTGTACAATAGGTACTTGGGGTATTGAAGGAATTGTAGGAATGGATTGAACACTAGATACCTCAGGTAAATATTGAACAAGGGGTTGCACCATAACTTGTGATATAAGTGGGATAGTTAACTATGATACCCCTAGAATGGGACTTTGAGGCGAACTTGAACCTAGGTTCTGAACAGTCATTGGTATAATATACTATACCAAGGTTTGAGAAGTACTCGAGATAGGATGTTGAAGTGGTTGTTTGGTATGTGTCGATGGATAAACCAGGAGAGTTGGTTGGACTTAAAAAGGCATACCTTGAAAAGGTTTTCATTGTATGGGTTGTCCAATAGGTTGAACAATTTGATATAAAAGCATTTGAGGAGTAACTAGAATTGACAGTTGATTCAATGGTTGGTTCCAAATTGTATTCATTTAAGGGTAAGGAATTCCAATGATGGGTTGAGGAATAATAGGTTGACAATAACTAGTTTGAGGCATTTGAGCATAATTAAGGTCATTCCTAGCAAGAGTTTGACCCCCAGTTGAAGGATAAGATCCACCAAAAGGTTTTCCTCTAGGTGGAGGATGTGATGGTTGCCTGCTAGATGGGTAATAAGGAACTGTTGGGTTGGTTTGTGGATTGCCAACATTACCAGAAATAATATTAATAAAGTGTTCAGATGTCGAACCTTAATTGGTAGGATTAATTACATAGGTTGACATCTTTGAAGATTAGTTTGAGGAAGAATATCCTGGATAAGATCTTGTAAGAGAGTGATATCCAGGTCGTAGAAAACCATCATACAATGTTGACACTGGAGAAGCAGAAAACATAGATGTGTCCGATGAGGTACTTCTATAAGACATCATAAACTAGTCAAAACCTAGTATGGTAGAATAATAGATCGTGTATCACAAAATCCCTTGTCCTAAAAAGTTCAAGGGTGTGAAATACTAAGGGTCGGGATGAAGAGATATAAACAAAATCTCTAAGATATCTATAGGTTCACTACTAGAAACTATGGGTTCTTCCTCTTCATTCAAAACAAATTCTTCAATGGCAATGAGACTAGGAGGGAGACTATTGGTAATAATGAGTTTCACCCGTGGTGAATGTGGAGGAACTGGAATATGTAGTGTAGCATATGTATAAGCCTTATGCTAAAAAATATTAGACTCAGGTTTGTCAATATCTAGTTAAGAAATGGGATTTGTATCTAAAAGGTCTCCAATATCTAATACAGTCTAAACGATTTTAGTAATGTGTAGATCAGTTACTTTTGAGTGCGATGTTAATCTTCGAGTTTGATCAAATTTATTTTTTGTCACTTTAAGACATAAAATCGTAGATGTTATCAGTTTGTTAACTTCATTTCCTCTTACATCACAATCTAACATAGTAGAAGTTTAAATTTCTGTTGCAATTCCAAATCCTGATGATTTATATTTTTCGGCTTTAATCTTTTCTAACTGACTCATTGTATACTCAGGGGGATCACCAAGTAGTCTATGTGATTGACTCGGTAATTTCGCCAAAATGAAAAAAATTCAATTGATCAATTACACAATATCTAAATTACACATAAAGTCTCTAAAAAGTCAAAAAACAACACAGAAAGTATCACACACTAAAAATCTAGTAGTTGAAACCATACAAACTAAATCTTCACAGATATCAATAATTAGTAGTTGGTGATTAAATCCAACATGATAGTGATTAAGGTGAGAAGATTTATAGAAATGAGTATTTGGAACTAGTTACCCTAACAACCTGCTTAATGAGACAACTTGGTGCAAGTAACTCTGCTACAAACCATCTTAAGAAACGATTACCCTCCAAAAAGTCCACGTGAGTCTATTCAACATCTATTCCAGGTACAACAAGACCCTCCCTCTGTTGTCACTTTAGGTAGAGCCCTAGGATTATAGTCACTGAGTTTACCAAATACAACATTTTTATCTCAAGGGACAATCGAGGGTTGAACATACATGTAAGGGAAGAGTAACAAGCTCAATCCCCTTGAAGGCTCCATCAAACGATAAATTGGAGGTTTACTTTCAAGTCACCTCAAGTACCTTTTAGTACCATTGTGATACATGCAAATCACTATATCTAGGTTGTTGAAGTGGGTACGATCACTTCACCAGATTTGACATGATCCGATGCTTAACTTGCATATAAGAAGAGGTTCCTAGAGAAAAATGGAAATAATTGGATTTTCTCTCCCTAGCTCAATATTCTTTTGTTCGTTTGTAACTTTGGAAAGTTTACTTCTTTTACTATTGCAAATCCCTACACTTAAGCTACTGTAGGTGACAAAAGCCCCCAAAAAATGTAAAATTCTAGATGAATTTTAATTAACATCGTATTATTCAATTGCTCTTTACTCAATGGGTGATGAAGGTGAAACTTATGATGTTATGACACGACTCAAAATCTTAATGCACTCTCAACTACAATAGCAACTTTCAAATTTGATGAAATTCTATTTAGAGGAAAGAAAGAGTTTCTTTTGATTTTTCGAAATGAAATGCAAAAACACAACTTTTCCAATTTTTTAAAGCAATTGCTATAGTGTAATGAAAATGCAGCCAATAAACCAAATTCCAGGTTTCCCTAAACATCAAATAAGCCAAAATACTCTTAATCTCTAATCACTCAAAACTTTCAAGCACACAAAAATCAATCAAGAGAGTTGGAGAAAACATATTTTTAACTATTAGTGCTTTGATGTAATGGTAATAAGAGTGTAACTGAGAGAAATTTAAACTATGAAAGAAAAAATTTCCTTTATGAAGCAAAAATGACCGCAATTCATTCACAAAAGCACTCAGTTTGAAGAAACCCTAATTTTCAATTCAAAATGAGTTTAACTATAAATAAGAAACAACTAAGGCTTAATTAGTGTATTTGAGAGAAAAAAATAAGAATATCATAAAGAAAATAGAGAATCTATCTTGTTTTGATCAATTACCGAATCAACTAGGCAAAACCCTAATTCATTTATTCAACAAGACCTAATCCTTAAAAATTATTAACAAAGCAATCAATTGAGTTCAAAAGAGACACAACACCATACAAACAATGATAATGTCACTTCAATAAGAAAAAACTCAAGTCTAGGTTGAAGCAAAAGCTCTATTTTAAAAAATTCTCAAGCTGTGCACAACGTTATAGTGGAAAACAGAGTGCATGCACTTTGTTGCTAAGGTAAAACAGGCACAAAACTATGCTCTGTTAGCAAACAGAAATGGCACAGGGCTAAGAAATTAAGAAAAATAAATCTGAAAAATAAACCACACAGATCTAAAAGGTCATTAATTTATAAAGACTCAGGTCTAGATAAATGAGAAGAATCAGAAACAAAACTAATGAAAAATATGAGAATATAGACATTGCCTAGTATGGTCGCCAATTTGTTACATCAGACAAATCCCTTTTGTGGACAAGAGTGATCTCCATAGATCCTTGATGAAAACTAGAAAAAAGTAAGACAATTGAACTCACTATTTCCCTAAGTTAAACTTATTTGAATTATAAGAATTAAAGCTAATCGATGAGCCTCTTACCTATTTCACAAATTTCTCGATGAACATCCCTTATTGTGATTCGATGCAACTCTTCAATTCTTGATAATACCTAAAAGCATTGACCATAAAAGGATCAAAACCACAAGTGGTATAATAATCCAAATAACTTATCCTAATGATCAAGGAAATTAGGAATTGAATTTTCCTTAATAAATGTTATAAACAATTGTAAACCATTTATTATTCCCATAAGACAAATCAATGGGATAAAGTGTCCATTTGTATTTATAAAACATTAAGAGGAGCCTTACAACCTTCGCCTTGATGACATGAGGTCCCAGCCAAATGCCTTCAATCTCCTCCTTAGATTACAAGATTTCTAATCTCAAACCAAAAACATAAGTTTGTCTTCTCTAATCTCTGGCCTCCTTAATCACTCTATCGTCTAGTCAGTTTCTAGGCCAAGAGGAAGAAGTTTCAGATCCCAAAGATGAGGATGATACTCCTCCAATGGGGGATTAGGTTACCATGAGAAAAGGAATGAAGATGCATCATCTGAGGTTTATAGTTCAAATATTCATCACCTGGAAACCTTCAGTTGGGAAATATTCGACCAACTATGTTTTGATAATGTACTTTTTATTTTTACTTTCTTGAATTCACCTGCACAGGTTTATTGTGGTAGATAAAACATAGCTCTATGTTGTTCTGAGAGTTAATTCCAGTAAATGTGTCGGAAACTCTAAAAATATCAACGTAGGTGGAACTAAACAAGGTGTGACATCTATTTTCCCCAAATTTCTTATCTACTTCAAAATATTTTGGGTTGTTTGACTTCATAGGGAGATGGTTCAAACATGTTCACGGATGGTAAAAAGACCCATAAACTAATCAAGTGCTATGGTGAAAAATTGACATTTAACACCATGTTCTCTACCTTGTCTATCTCCCTCTCTTTACTGCATGAGTACATGCTAAAGCCTCGAAGCCTTTCCACTTTGACCATTCAGCCTTTCAAAGTGTACCCATTGACCTAGAAGCGCATTTTGTCCCTCTTGAGAACACTGCAAAGGAATGGAAAAAAAATATGCATGAAACAAGGTGGAATACGAGATTTTAAGGTTTATGGTTGCTTGTCATAAGTGATTGAAGATATAGGTATACCAGGAACAACATGGAAAGAATGCTCGAGGAAGATCGGGCGAACAAGAACAATTAAAGGAGTTATGTGAAGAAGAAAGAACCCAGTTGAATCTTGATGATAATATTGCCCCAAAGACTCCATTTGATTAGAGGCCCTTTGTAGGGTAAAAAAAAACTATGATCAAAGCTTCTTGAATAATGAGGAGACAATTGGCAACCATGTCACGACTCGATATGGTTCATGTCATCAGTCACTATTAGTTCCAACCATCAAAGCTAATGGCATGTTAAGTCTCATCATATGACGATGTGGAATGCATGATGTATTGTTTTAATCATTGGAAAGAAAAATAAGTGGAATTCCAAGATTCCTGTCCAAACTAAAGAGTCATGGATGTCCAAAATACATTTAATATCAAAATTCATATGTAATTCCAAAAGTCATTTGGAATTCCAAAGGTTGTAGTGATAAAAAGGTCACTAGAAGTTGGAAAGTCAAAAGTGATGAGGATGTGAAAGGTCATGCCTCGAGTTATAAATAGATCATCATTCCTCAACAAAGGAATTTTAAACTTGGTTTCTCATGCAAGGCATTAGAGAACAAAGCAAGTACTTTTAGGGAGAATGTAGCAGCTCTATGTCTCCACTATTGGAACTACTGATATTCATTGTACTTTTGTATCTTGGGACTTTTTCTTAATATTGAAGCTTTCCAGGTGAGAAAATTTTCACACGTGGATTGGGAATGTTTCTAATACTATTCATTGAATATATATGGTTCATGTTTTCTTTCATCAATACTTGAGTAACTGAACTATTTGAGTGACTTAGCTGCTTGTTCTTGGAAATATTTTTTACTATTATAATGATCATCGCATCCTTGTGAACTAAATTTCTTGATGTTAGATGAGCCTTTCTCATTTACATGTGTCTCCATTAAGGTAGTAATATTAATTCTCTCTTAGATGTTAACATACTTTCCCCCTTCTTTAGTAAGAGAGCCATGATACATCTGCAATCGAACATTCACAAGGCACACTAGATCACTCATTCGAAAGGATATTTTCACTTCTCCCTCATGCTGATAGTTAATGCCAAGCCATACATTTAGGTATATATAAGTTGATCCATATTCTGTATGGGGCTCCTACTCCAAATGGTGTGAGGTCTAATTAGGGCTTCACATTAGGGGCACCCCCTTAGTTGAAGGATTTCCAACACCTTTAACATTTGGCACGAGACCAAGGGACATATGACTATCTATTCTCATTAATTCAGTTTCAATCTCTTATTTTAAAGGGATCTTTCCTAAATCATAATCCAAAAGTGTTTTTCTGACCTACCTCCTAGTAAACTTTCAATGCTCATGGAACACGTTCATTCCTTGTATCAATTCAAGTTTGATGGTGAGGGTTGTACATTTTTGTCTAAGCACATAAACTATTTTCTTCGGTTTCGTAAATATATTGAAGTCCATGATGAAGATGTTATTTTTATTTGTTCACCCTCACTCTTGAAGGTCATGTTAATAAATGGTTTCACACCTTTCCATTTGTTTCAATTGATTATTTTCCTCAATTTCCTAAGGAGCTTTATCAAGTGTTTGATTGGTATGATTACCAAGATGTTTATAAAAGATTCAATCATCTTGTAATGGATCCTGATGAATCAATTTCAATTTTTTCTAAAAGATGTCTTCACCTACGTTATGAGTTTCCTGAAGAAGATATGGATTGGGATTTATTTAAGAAAAGGTTTGGAAATTTCATTCAAACTTTGAATCAGCTTGAATATAAACCTCCAGATCTTCTTCTTCTCCCAACTTTCAGAAATTGTGACACGTCTACGATATCGAAGGAGGATACTACTGTTCCTTTTTTCATAGTCCTCCTCCTTTTCTAGTACCAATTTGGGTGCCTCCTTGTTGTAATTTTAAGATGAGAAATTTGAAAATCAAATTCCTAATCCATCTTCTAAACAATCATCCATTTCCCATGATCTTGATCTTATTGGCGTTAATTTTGAATAGTTCATGAAGCCTATGGTGAAAATTAATCCCTCCATTCCACCAAATGGTACTAACACTCATAACTCTAGTATTGAATTTGATTTTTATTCTTGTCATCCTCTATCACCTCTTTCTCATGATCACTTTCCCTTTGATATTCTTGATCGATTTCTTCCAAATTTAAACACTGATCTAGTGCAAGGTAGTCATTCTTCATAGTTATAGGAGCAAGAAGGTGAGGATTCTCTTGAACTTTATGTTCCTTTTCAAAATCTTCCATGTCAACATAATGTTCTTCCATCCTTGGTTGATTGTGAATCTAAGAATCTCGATGATGGATTAAATAAACATAACTTACTTAATTGGTTTGAAGTCTTGAAAAAATTTGCTCTGTTGATTTTTACTCCATTATTGCATGTAATGATGGTTTCCAAAGTGCACCTATTGATATTATATTTTTCCAAGAAAACATTGTTTTGTAAGATTTATGTCTTGAATGCAATTTAGGTAATGAAGGTGTTTTTATTGAAACTACTTCTTAACCTCATTATCGTTTGTATTCCACCTTTTGTAAGGCTTCAACTTGTGATGGGGATAATTTATCTAATGAGTTTGGTTTCGAATTGACACATGGTGGTGACATAATTTATGATGAAGAAGAAAGTACTGAAATCATCAGGTATTCATTCCATTCGTTATCATTTCTAGTCTTGCATGAGGAGAATTCATTGAAGATTTGTAGAATTATATTTTGAAGATTGAGCCAGATGATGCATGGTATGTGGACAACTACCAACAATAATTAAAAAAATATCACTAGTATCAAGTTGGTAGCCATCGATGTTACTGATATGATCATACTTCACATATTTCACAAAAAGATTACCCAATTTATAGAGTTCTTCTAATTTCACCTTTGAGGATGAATAGATTGAACAAATTTCATCAGTAACATGTACTAAAAGTTATAGGAGTCATTAGGGAGTTGAGGCACTTAAAATTTAGTTGATGGTTATATCAATCTATCACGACTTTGGTAAGGCCCCCAAACTAAATGATATTTGGATATCCTCAGAAAATTATTGCCTTTTAATTGTTTAATTATATGTAAATTCATTCTTGAAACAATTATGGTATTGTGGATATAGCTCTTCTGACTTTAAATATTCCATTTTTGGTCAGATTGAAAATTTTCTTCAGTCAACTTATATTCATGAAAATGTCCCAAATCTAACCTGGGTTTGGAGTGTATACCTTCCATGAATATACAAAGCTATGAGGATGATGATTTTAAATATTATCATCGACTGAAAGGTCCATGCCTATCAGATACTTTTGATAATAATCACCTCCTAGTTATTCTTGTGAATGTTGTAATGCTATGAAATATCCTCTTGAGTGGTAGAGAATGCTTATGTTATTTTTCAAATCAATTCTGTCTTTTTCATTCATTGGATCTTGACTAGTTTCATGTGTTTTCCATAATGACATTCCTTTTTTATTCTTTCAATGATTATGATGCTAGTTGAGATTGCCACCCATTAGAAGAAAATGGTTTTCCGCCTTCAACGTATGAGGAATATGATTCTTTTGTTTGAATCATTCTCCAATATGTTCAAATTCATTTATCATTTTACTAATGAAGAGTCTTGTGTTTTAATCAATCCATCTGATCACAACTCCCGTTCTAACAATTTTTTTTGATAATTTTCTCACTAGTATATCTCATGACAATTATTTTAAATCAAGTGATCCTTATCGTCTATCTTCTTAATTTTCAGATACCTATGAAATAGTTGAGGCACTTAAACCTCTGCTAGTGGTTATGCTAGGCCTTCAACATCTTGACTAGCTTTCTAAACATGGTCGGATTCATTTTCCCTTGTGAGAATCACATCCCGATTCTATGAAATTAGTTGAATTTTTTTAATAAAAATATTAGGATCATAAGAGGAAATTTTGAATATCAGTATCCAATCTATCATCAGCTAGAGGAATCTTACTTAGCAAGTCCATTTGTTAAAAGTAAGGACCGATCTCTCTTGATGTTTTCTAAGGAAGACAATAAAATTGTAGGTACATCTAGAGGGATCCATAAAGGTTTGTTTTCTGATGTTTTTCATCAAAAAGGTAAGGTAGAAGTTTGGGTAATGTTATGTTTCATGAAACATATTAAAGTTCTTATATTTTCTATTTCACATTGTATTACATCAGTTTTCATTGCTCTTATTTTTATGATTACATTTCGGGAGAAATTATGTTGGATTCACTGTAAATACCATTACGCTTAGATCTAACCTTTTAGCTAGTTAGGCTAGGAGTAGGCTTAGTTTCATTTTTCTCCTCTTGCATTGCATCCATATTCTTTCCTACTATCCATATAGTCTCTACATATGTTTTGTTTTTTCATGATATTTTGGCTTCAGTCTCCATTTTCTTTGTCTCTTGTTTATGCTTTCGGTTTTATATTTCTTTTCTTGCCTATTTACTTAACAAGACCTTATGTGCAAGAGTGGATCACCCAAAAAAATTTGTGGTGTAATAAAAGAGAAGTGTGACAACCACAGTGCTTGCTCTTTTATTGTTCTCCTTCTTTGTTTGGGAAAATGTCATAGTATGAGCTAAGTCCAGATAGAAAATATGATTTGTCTAATAGGAGAAACCTAAGGGAATGTATTAGACCTCTGTCTATGCTAGTATCTAAGCTACTCAACTTGGCATAAATATAATTTTGTGTTAACACTTGTCCAATCTAGTAGAGAGTGGAAAGGGGAAAATCAAAATCGAGAAACTAATATCAAAGGTTTTAAAATACTTCTTTGAAGAAGAAACCTACCCTGCTCTCAATAAGTTAGGATCCCTCTTTTTCCCTTTGAAAACAATAAGTGATGATGCATAGTTCTATTAAATAAATAAATAACGGTTGAAATAAGATAAATGATTCTTGTGCAGGGAGGTGAAGAAAGCGACTTTACGAGGGTACTGTCTAGGCTTGTTGGTTCTGAAAGAAACATTTATTTCCCTGAGGTGACTTTGTTGGGGTATTATTAATGCCTTCTTATAACATAGCAACAATATGGATGCAAATTGAATACTTTGAACATCATAAGCTCATCGTGAGCATTACCCTTACATATATTAAAACAATTGTGATATGGTATATCTTTGTGTGTGTGTTCAACCAAGTAGAGGAAAGTAAGATGTTATGTGTCAAACTAGGTTGAAAATGTAAATTTACGAAATCAATACATCCAAAATGTATGACACATATCCAAAATCTATTCCCACAAATAGAAGATGAAATTTGCCTAGTGTGTCTCCAAGTGTGATGAGCGCGAGTATTGCAGCAAGGATGCTGCAACTCATGGGCTACTAGCTTTACTTATCAAACTAGGGTTCGTAGAAGCTTGGAGGTGAAAATTCTATACACACAAGTAAAAATGAAGGTCTTGCATATTGTCATTGCTCATCTAGCAAGAGACCCCAGGGGTTCCAAGATAGATTTATATAGAGTCAGATGAAGCTTAATTCTTTGATGGAAGAAGAGAAAATCTATTCTAAGAGAGCTACTCTATTGCAGTAATAAAGAAAACAACATGCAATGCTAAATCAATCCATATCGTAATTAACTATTTAAATAGCTATGCTAAGAAAAATTGCTAAATCAACGCTAACCTAATGCTAGTATCTCAGTTAGAGAGGTAAAGAGCCTCAAACCATACTAATGTTTAAGCAAGGAACCTAAACTAAATATGTTTTCACCTTTATTTCTTTTTGGTGTTTGTGATGATCGAACAATTTTGGAGTCTGATTGAATAACCAAATCAATTCTCAAGAGTGGTAGTGGTTAAATAATGTGTAGAACAAAGTTTAGGATGGTGTTAAGCAGAAAAGAAATCGAAGATCAAAATCAGCAAAAGGGAGACGTAATGAAGAAACAGTGCATAGGAACCATTGGATCATATAGATCAATCAAACAATAGTAACGAAAGATGAGTGGTGGATATCTTATCATAGTAGATTAAGTGAATAGATGGATGGATCGATCAACGAACATGATTAAAGGAATGTGAGTGACGAAGATCTTATCGCAGGAGATTAAGTTAATAGATGGATGGGTTGATCAACAAACAAGATTAATGGAAGATGAGGGGCAAAGATCTTATCACGAAGATTAAGTGAATAGATCGATGGATTGATCAACGAAGAAGATTAATAGAATATGAGTGGCGGAGATCTTATTGTGGAGATTAGGTGAGTAGATGGATGGATCATATCAAGTCACATGTTGAAAGAAGGGTGGACAATGTGTGGAATGATGGATTAGTCTTTGTAGGTGGTAAGAAGCTTCTTGCGTGCCCTCAAAGTTGTAAGTGGTATTCCTAAATTTTAGACGATTAGCCTAAGTGGGTGACATGTAGCACGGGAAAACCACTTTTCTCACGTGCTTTCAAGTGGATATTGATCATGAAAGAATTCACGTGAGATTGTGCAATAATCATTGGATCATGCGGGATTGATAAAAGGTGGAGATCGGCTAAGCTATTTTGCGAGTGGGTGATAGGATAGTTGTTGGATCAAGTGAAGCAGATCGACGATGGAGATTTGGAGTGCCTAAAGTCAAGCATTGAAATGAATATATGTGGTAAGCAGTATCTCACACACCCTAAGAGTTATAAGTGGAATTCCTAAATTTCACGTGATTAGCCTAAGTGAGTGAAACATAGCATGGGAAAACCACTTTTCTTGCATTCTCTCAGTCGAATATCGGCTGCATAGGAATTCACGTGATATTGCGCAATAGGCGTTGGTTCATGCAAGATTTATCAATGGTGGACATCAGCCAAGCTAGTTAGTGAGCAGGTGACACAATAGATGTTGGATCAAGAAAAACAGATCGATGGTGAATATTTGGAGCAACTAAAGTCAAACGTTGAAATTAATATTTCGGCTATGTGACACGTGGTTTATCAGTGATTGGTTAGGTTTGTTGTGGATCAGACGGTAAGGAAATCTACAGGTATAATATGATTAAGACATGATTTATTAGATTTCGCTTAAGCATTTCATGCTGAATGAAATGAGAATATGCATAACATCTTATTACAGAAAGAGAGTGATGGAAAAAGATAATGATGAAATGGAACAAGTATTGAATCTAGAAGACAAACTCCAAAGCTCATCCAAGAACTAGAAATTTGTGTTTTTGGGGTTGCTGAAGGGTCTCTTCCTCAAGCTAAGGTCATAGAGGAAGGAAGTGAGGCCAAGACAACTACTAACAACTTTATGGTGATATTTTTCTCCATTCTAATCTGCTAAATGAAAGGAGGCACAAATGGAAGAAAATTAAAACACAACCAATCTAAGCAACACTCTTGTAATGAAAATGCATCTGCTTAAGAAAATGAACGATTAAACCATGAATCTATGCTAGCATACATGTATAATGAATAGGAGATTTGTTTGCTAGGGTTGGGCCCTAACCTAAGAGCTTCAACCCTTTGATTTAACTCAGTGTTGGCTCAAAACATAAATCATTATTATTATCAAAACCATGGATTATATCAAAAACTATCACACGTGTTGCAGCTCAAATATAGAGTAGACTTTTACAATAAAAAAACTGAATCCTTCTAAGGTCCTAGTCCTCTCTAGTCCTCTCTACTTAGACATCTGAAGTCTCCAACGACCTCCTTAAAATTGGGGAGGCTCAACTCCAAAACTTGAGATAAACTTGTGATTTCACTTTCACTTGCATGACTACCTTGTAGTCCTCATGATTTGGTAGTTTGCATTCCGAGCTGATGAAGAAATATTCAAATAAAGGGGTAGTAGATGAGGAGGATTTACCTCCTATAATTCCTCCCCCTTGTCCCATTCGACTTTTGACCAAAGTATCTGCCAAAATTCCTTACTTTTATCCTTTAATACTGCATTAAGTGCACATTAGACCACAAAGCAAAATATCCAACTCTAACTCATATCATAAACAAAATATATTAAAAAGTATGCAATAAGTTATGAGAATAGTTGGTTTGACTAATGTAGCAGGTGAATTAAGGCCCATATAATTACCCAATGATGAGGCTCATCATCGCCCCCCTATTGAAAGTGCTTCTCATCCTTTGAGAAGCTTAGTCAATGTCCATGTCCTTCATGGCTCTAGTAGCCTCTCGAACATCCCACGCCTTTATTGTGGTCTCTTCTTGTTGTTCATAGAAGCCTAGTTTCCCTTCTATTTCTTCCTATTTCCTTTGTTCCACTTCTTCTTCTCTTCCTTCTACCATCCTTAGGAGAATTGGTGGACTGAGTTTTCGGCCTATCCAATTGACCTTCAACCTTTGCATCGATTTCTTGTACATAGGTTTCATCTTGACTGCCTCTCTCGACCTTTGAGGGGAGTGATATTTTATGATATTCAAGATATGTGGCAGTGTGCTCCATCTCTTGAAGTAGGTATGTATACTATCATCTCCTAGCAACCTAAACATATCCTCAACATTTTAAATTTCTTGCTCTTAGGTAATAAAATATGTAGGTGCTAGCTGAGGATCATTTGCAATTAGATTATGGTTGTTGATTAGGGCCATGGGATTTGATTATTTAGCCGTGATGAAAAGAGGTTCATTTTTCTCTCTGGACAATATTCCTTTCATCTCTATAGCCCTTGTCTCCTCATGGTTCATACATGATGCCAAAGCCATTAATTGTAGATCTCCTAGCTTGGCATTAGGATACCAAACATTCATGTCTATGAGGGCCATGTTGTGCAAGTAAAACTATGCCATTTTGGCCTTATCCTCTAGTGTACTTTGATCACAAAGATCAATAAACTGTCTATAGTCCTGAAATGGGATGGTGCCCCTTTGTGCTAGTGTTTTAATCTAAAATTGTAGCCATTGTTCTTTGAGGTAAAGAGCATAGGATTTATCTGGCATCCTACACTAGATGGCAGCCAGGGAGAGGTTGGCCATACATGCTAGTTGGTTTTCCCTTTCTCGCAACTGTCCTCTCAGCCATGCATTTTCCCTCTCAAGTTGATCTCTCATTATTATTTCTTTGTCCCTTAGCGTAGGGGAATCTTCAATATTAATAGGTATTTTTGTTGATATTTGTGTCTTCCCTTGTTTGATTCTTGTGCTCTTTCTTGTTTTGAAATATAGAGGGGTTTGCCTCCTTCTTTTCCCTTTTTTCTTGACTGGGGTGGTGAGAATAGTGAGGGCAACTGCTGCCTCCCTCTCAAGGGCCTTTGGAAACACCCTAGGAGACTCCTCCTTTTGTTCTTCCCCTTCTATTTCAATGCCTTCTCCTTCACTATTTTTCTTATCTTCTTGCTTTTGTTGTTCTTTCTCATCTACATTAGTTTCTTTATTTCTTTCCTCCTCTGTTTCAATATCATCCTCCTTCTCTTCTCCTACTTCATCATGTTCCTTTGTATTAGTTTCTTCTTTATCCATCTCATCCCCATCTAGCTCTATATCTTCTTCTTCTTGTTTTTCCTTCTCCTCACCGACATAAGGACTAACATCATAGGTGAGGGTTTTGATTTCATCCTCTACTAGTAAGTCTCTGAAGACTGACCATGTTATAGGGATCCTCAGGTTTTGGAGGGCATCATCAATGAGGATTCTAATCAACCCATGGTGAGCCAATTGTTGGGGATTCCCTTCCTTTACTTTGTTGCTGGAGTCTATGAGTGATTTCATCAAGAAATAGGGTAGGTTGAGTCTTTAGTGAACTGGTGTTCCTACCCCAAATCCTAATTGTTCAAGCATCCTAAAATGGTAACCATAAACAACATTGTATCTACCCTCACATGAGATATATTTGATGAGTTGGTAGCTTACCTCACTCCATGGGCATGGTGGATTGTCCCTCTTTACTCCATTTTTATCCTCTATGGGTTCTTCTCCTTCTAAAATGAATTCCTTTTTTGCCACTTGACTGTCTGCTTTGTCTTATTTTCCCCATGGGATTCCTAGGGGAAGTGTGGTGACCCTAGTCATGAGCTCTAGGGTGAGATATATAGTGAACCCTATAACTATAATAGTGGCATGGATTTTGCTGTGTGGAGTGATGGAATGAGAAAATTTTTGAGCCACCTCATCATCATACCTTATGAATTTTTTGAAAAACCCCATCCATTGGTGTCTTATAAATATTTCAAGCACTTGGGGGTGTTGTTGCATCATCACAGTGTTTGTGGGTTCTCTCCTATTAAACCCTCATGTCATATTACTTATGAGGCTTGAGGAGGAAATGAGAGGTTTGACACAAGAATTTGAAATTCAAGAGAAAACAAAGATTCCTATGTATGTAACTCACCTCCCATAGTTGTTAAATCCACTAGATTTTAGAGCATTCCTAGTTCATTTGCTTGTAAATGGGGTTATATTTTTAGATCCTACATAGTTAGAATGGTGGCAGTGGACAATTCTCATGATATTCCCTCTTGAACCCCTCTTTGCCTATCATGTAGATTGCTCCTGTAGACTATTCCTGTAGGAATTACTATGCATGCTCCTGTAGAAATTCTCTTGCATAATGATGGATCCTTGCTCTCGGTGGGTGGCCAAAGTTATGATAGCGAATTTAGTGAGGGAGCTTTGAGGAGGTGGAATGCATGAATGCATGCAAATGATTTATTGTTTCCCTTTATGGCTTTTTGACGTGAGGTTCCTCGTAATCATCTCCCACCTCATAGATCCGTCGTTAACCACCTCTTGTCCTACTCCTCCTCTGACTTTGAGTTGACGTTGCAATCGTGTGTGAGAGGACACCTGGTTTTGTATGTGATGACCGAATGAAGGTGGCCAAGTTAACTCACCACCTTTTCACTTATAAAAAAACTACCTCGTGACCCTTACAACTTTTTATCACATGATGCATATGAGTGAGTGAGCGGGATAATTACTATGGTCTCGATACCATGTTCTAGTTGTCAAAGATAAGAGATGTTGTATTTCTTATTTGCTACATGGTCATTCTTTTTCCTCATCTGTTGTCTGCTTTCTACGATTTGGAGCTCCTGGATCATCCTAGTGAAGACCTATAGCTGATGATTAATATTTTTTTGGGATAGACTACTATAGGACCTAACCAACATACCATTCACCCTTAGATTGCTTCCTATAGATTTACGGGGGATCCTATAGGAATACAGGGGATCCTGTGGAAAACACAGTCTTCACCTAAATAGAAGCAATGAAGTGAAAAAAATTAATGGAATTGATGGAGAGATGCATGGTAAGGAGTGGAGGAGATGAATATATGTGAGGCAGGGTTCTCTTTGGATATTCCCTTTGATCCTTGATTATATTTCTCGTCCACCTGCAAATAAAAATTATGTCTTTTTTATATTTTTTGTCTTTTTTTTTTTGGAAAACACGTAGGTTTCCTTAGAGATTTTTATCCCCTAGACCTTTTACCTAGGTGCCTCAAGGAAGATTTTCACCCAGGGGTCTTCTTATTCCTTTTTCCATTATTTTCATCAATTTTTTTTTTCATCATTGGGCCACCTTATGAGGTTTTCAACCCAAACATGCGACTCAGGCACCTCATGGAGGTTTTCACCTGAATCCTTTTTATTTTTTTTCTTTTTTCAGTCACTTTATGAGGGACGACTTGGAACCTGCTCCACCATTATCATTGTCTTATTGATATTGTCAATGAACTCTTGTTTTGGTAAAGTCCTCTTGTACAGTTTCAATCGGTGTCCATTAACAAGCAATGGAATGGCTTCTTCATATATAGTTCTAATTTTCACTGAACCATCATCATGGCATCTTTCCACCACATAAGGTACGAGCCATCTGGTCCTTAGCTTTCCCTTGAAGTCTTTGTACCTAGAACCATATAACAATGCCCAATTTCCCTCTTGAAATTGCTTCTCCTTAATATGCCTATCATGCTAGATCTTCCTTTGAAGCTGAACTATATTTGTATGTAGGAGGGCCCACATTCTAAATTCATCCAATCCATTTAAATGGAACAATATCTCTTTCTATGCATGACTGAGATCCAAATGTAATTGGGCTGCCATCCTCAATGTGTTATATTCAAACTCAATTGACATCAAAACCTTTTTCCCATATACCAGCTCGTAGGTTGTAAATCTATCGATGGTATTCCATGTTGTATTTTAGGCCCAGGTCACTTCAACCAGTCTTTCTAGTTAATCCTTCCTGCTGCTGCTCACTACCTTGGTTAAGATGCTCTCGAGTGCCTTATTGGTCACCTCCACTTGCCCATTCGCTTGTGGATGATAAGGAGTGGAGGTCCTATGCTTGATTTTGTGATGGTTGAGAAGTTCTTTAATAACATTGGAGGTAAACTGGCTACCTTGGTCTGTTACTAGCTCTCTAGGGTACCCAAATTTGTAGAGTACATTCTCCCATAGGATTCTCTTACGTTGTTGCCTTAATCACCTTGGTTTCAGCCCACTTAGTCAAATAATTAGTGCACAAAATAATGTATCATTTTTTCTTTAAAGGAGGGTTGATATGCCCAATGAAGTCCATGCCCCACTTGTCACATGGATTGAAAGTCACTTGAGGTTGTAGGGACATTTCATCTCTTGGAGTAGGCTTGCCCATCCTCTCGCACCAATCACACTGACTAATTTACAGTTTCACATCTTGATGAAGAGTGGTCCAATAATATCTCACTTGTAACACTTTGAATGATGTCCTCTTTGCTGCAAAGTGACCTCCATAAGGCCCATCATGACATGACCGAAGGATGTCAAAAAATTCCTCTTTGCTTGCACACCTTATCAAGATTTGATATGGGCCAAGTTTGAAAAGATTGTCCCCAATCTAGGTGAAGGGGGTACTTTTCCTGACTATCTTGCTCTTTTCTTTGGAGGGAAAGTTTGGTGGGAATTGTGCTAATACCAAATAGTTTGCTATATCAAACCATGGGGAGAGAACTGAAATAGCAAACATATTCTCGTCTAGTAATTGGTCATCCACCATTCCTTCTTCACCTGTAGGAAGATTCATCCTATATAGAAAGTCTGCAACAACATTTTCCTTACCAAGATTATCAACAATAGTTAGATCAAACTACTCTAATAAAAGAAACCATATTATAATTCTAGCATTCACATCTGGTCTATTCATTAAATATTTGATTGGAGCATGGTCAATATGCAGAAATGTTTGGTAGCCTCTAATGTAATTCCCAAATTTTTTTAATAATGCACAATAGCCAGGAGTTCGTTCTCGGTCACAGTATAATTTAGCTCAACCTTTGATAGGTTATTATTGATCAAATAGATGGCATAGGGATATTTCTCTTGTACCTGACCTAAGGCTGCTCGTATGGATTTGTCTGAGGCATGAACGTGAATATGAAAAGGGAGGGCCCAGTTTGGTCCTTGAAGAATTGGTGTAGTGGTTAAGTTAGCCTTTAAAATGTCTAAGGCCTCTTCACAACTTTTTTACCATATAAACTCAAAATATTTGGTCAACAACCTAGATAAAGGAGAGGCCAACTTGCTAAAGTCCTTTATGAACCTTTGATAGTATACAACTAACCCAAAGAAACTCGTGACATCCCTCTGCTTTTGCGGAGGCAGGAACCTTTGCATGATTTCTATTTTGTTTAGGTCCACTTATAGTCCTTACTGAGATATTGAATGACCTCGCAAGGTCCCTTTAGTCAGTAAGAATTCACATTTTTCTAGACTGAGAGACAGGTTCATTTCAATGCACTTGTGCAATAATTTGCCTAGGTTAGTGAGGGCTTCATGAAAATTACATCCACAAGGTGTAAAATTATCCATATAGATTTCCACTGCATCATGTACTAATTCAGCGAAAATACTCAAGACTGCTCTCTTTAAAGTGGCAGGAGCATTGCATAGGCCAAAAGGAAGGATCCTATAAACAAAAGTACCCCCACGACAGGTGAATGTGGTCTTATCCTAGTCTTCTGGGAAGATTTGGATTTAGTTGTACCCATTAAAGCCATCTAGGAAAGAAAAAATCTTCTTCGCTGCCAGGTCATCTAGCACATGGTTAATGAAGGGTAGGGGAAAATGATCCTTCTTTGTGTATTTTTCAACTCCCTATAATAGACACAAATCCTCCGCTTATCATTTTTCTTGGAAATTAACATTAAAGGAGATACGCACTCACTATCAAAGATAGGGTAAGTGAATCCTACATCTTGTAGTTTTTGCAATTCTTCTTTGACTATATCTTTAAGAGTTGGATTCATCCTCCTTTGTGGTTTCTAGACTGGCTTGCAACCTTCTTTGATGTATATGTGGTGAGTATTCACTGAGGGGCGTACTCCATTCATTTCCTTGTAACTCCAAGTGAAGGCTTCTAGGTTTTCTCTCAACATGTTGCATAGCTTTTCCTCTTCAAGAGCAGAAGGAGATGGATTACTTTTCAAAGTTCTCTCTATTCCGAATTCTATAGTTTTGACATGGAGTGGGTTGGAATTAGCAAATAATAAGTCAATTGGATGATTATTCTGGGTCTCCCTTAGTTCTTCTTCTAATGGTAACGAACTAGGAATTAGACTTTGGAGTAGGTGTTCAATTAAGTCATCCCCATCTTGCTGTCCTCGTCCTATGGTTGCCTCCAAAGCATAAATTTGGGTTGAATAAACGTCATATTCTTCCTCCTCTTCCAACCATAAAGGTAAATCATGCTCTAGAGAAGGATGAGTAGGAGGGTATAGGACTAACTGTTTGGAGATATGCCTATTCTTGATGGTCATATTCCCAGCTCTACAACTAATATAAGCATTGGTTGTGGCCAACCATGGCCTCCCAAAGATGAGACGGTAACCAGTAAGCTTAGTCTTAGGATGGAGAATTAGAAAATCTGTAGGGTACTCCCGGGAGTCAATGGAGACCATCACATCCTCCACAAGTACCTCAAGGGTGATGATGGAACAGTATGCAAGTCGCAGAACTGTTGTGGTTTTCCTCAATGACCCTTGGAGGTTGAGCTTGAGCATGGTGTCCTTGGTCATAACATTAATGGAAGCCCCAATATCGATTAGAGTGTGTGGGACGATGGTGCCATTGGTGTGCACATCTGCTATAGGGCTTTCAGAGTCCAAATATTTCGAACATATTAGCTACCCCAACATTAAGTCAGACAGATCCCTAATGACATTAATGGTAGGAGAATCCCTTATTCTTATTCCTTGATTCTTGAAGCACTTCTCCTTAATCAACTTATTGTAAATGGGGACATCTTTTATTGCCTAGGGAAGGGGGCTTTTTACACATAGATTTTTCAATTCTCCCAGAAGTTCAGTTTCTTCTGGGGTAGGCTGGAGTGGTCAGGCTAATCTCTCAGGAAAGGGTGGACTTACTTTAAGGTTGCTTTCCTCTATTTCTTCCTCAACCTCCCTATGTGGAGAGGGAGGTTGGTTATCCGGGAGAATTCTCCTAGATATTAGGTTAATCTCTTGGATTTCTACAACATAAGTTGGGTATGATGTCTCTCAATTGTATACTTGTTGAGCCTGCCTATTATTCAAGTTTGCATTTGGCTGGGAAGGCATCTAGGGTTAATTGGGTGGAGTAGAGTGTAGGAGTTGTGTTTGGGTAGGTGGTGGAGGTAATAGAGCTAGAGCATTGTTGTATCGGGGCCTCCACCGCTGTAATGGAGTATTCCACTGAGATTGTGATGGAATGTAAGGTTAAAATGACTGGCTGGCTGGCTAAAAATGATACTTAGATGTACAGGGCCAAGGAGGTGGTGTAGGCCAGGAAGGATGAGTAGGGGGTCCCCAAGAAGTTATAGCTATGGTTTGGTTGGGGTTGTAATATGCATGGGATGACACTTGCATACCTTGTTGGTATGGTCTAGGCCTAGGAGCTGTCCTCTTGTTGATGTAGCAAAGCTGCTTAACGACCCTTTAATCTCCTTAATATATAGATTTAATTCCAAGTAAAGAAGGGCACTTGTTTGTGGAGCGGTTTTCTTCATAGACCGAGGAAATATCAATACAGTTCAATGGACGTTCATTCCTAGGATGCCTCTTGGTGCATTTATGGTAAAAGATGGCCAGGGATCTCTCTACTTCCTCTTCAATCCTTTTGATGTTCATGGTTTCCAATTGCAAGGCAAGGGTTTGCATCATCTCACTTTCAAAATCTTCTAGCATATTTCCAATTTCACCCTTGATGGATGAGTTTGAAGATGATGTACTGGCCATAGGTTGACTACTCCTACCCTTTTTCTTGGCTACCCTAGAATGGTTTCTAAATATCGTCATGATATCCTCATAGTGTAATTGGTAGATATATCCTCCTTCTAATAGATGTAAGGTATCCATAAAATCTTCCCTTACTCCTCTGAGGAAGACTAGCTTTAGTGACTTAGTGTCCAATGTGCTCCTGACCCTTTTCTAATTGAGCTAGAATCCTTCTTTGTAGTCTACTAAGGATTCATCCTAGCGCATGGCCATCCTAATAATATATTCTTTAGTATCCTTTGACCTACAATAGTCCTGATATTTGTAGTTAAAATATTGTTGCATCTGAGCTGAAGTTGTGATGTTATCTCTGAGTAAACCTATGAACTAGCACAATTTTGCATCCTTGAGGGTATATGGAAACATTTTTAACTTTTTCTCTTCATCTATATAGTAATAGGTTTGGCATATAACAACCAACTTAAATAGGAAAGTGTCAGGGTCCTCTATGGTTAGGCCATGGAAATGAGGTAGGGCAAAGGGGCTTATATTCTTCATCTCAGAGTCCCCATTGGTTTTTGCGATGGGGAAGGCACCCTCAACTCTCTCTCTCTCTATTCCCTCTCTCATTTCAGTTTTCAGCCATTGGTTCAGTCAGAATGGGTTCCTCTTCTTCTTTTTCCCTTATAGGTTCTCCAAATATATCAGTTTGCTCACCTAAAGCTTGCTACAGTTCACAACCACTGGAGAAGAGAGAAGGTTGGTTGTTGGATACAATGGGGTTATTTGGAAATAATTTCGCTAAATTTTTCCTTCTCCTATGAGGCATGAAAGGAAACATTTTTGGGTTGGTTTTTGTAAGATTTTTTTTGCTGGAAAGTACTTTGAAGAAATGAAATTTCTGATTGAATGAAAACTACTAATAGAAAGAAAAGTTACTTACTGAATTGAAATTCTACTTGCAGAATGGAAAGGAAAGCAAATAATGACAACTAAAATAAAGGCAGCTACTAGATTAATTTTGTAGAAATAAACTAATGGCAGAAAGTTGGAGACTAGAAATAAAATAAAAGAAAGCAGAGTAGAAATAGAAGAAAATAAAACAAACTAGAAATAGAAGAAAAGAAAGTAGTAATCACATTCTACTCAAACACCTCCCTAGAAATGGTGCCAAAAAGTGATGAACGACAGTATTAAAGCAAGGATGCTGCAAATCCCGGGCTACCAGATTTACTTATCAACCCAGGGTTAGTACAAACTTGGAGGTGATAGTGCTATATGCACAAGTAAAAGTGAAGGTCCTATCTATTGTCAGTGCTCATCTGGCGAGAGATCCTAAGGGTTCCAAGCCAGAATTCTATAGAGTCAAAAGAAGCTTAATTCATTGATGGAAGAAGAGAAAATCTATTCTAAGAGAGCTACTCTACTGTAGTAATAAAGAAAACAACATGTAATGCTAAATCACACCATATCCTAATTAACCATTTAAACAGCTACGCTAGGAAGAATTGCTAAATCAACACTAACCTAATGCTACTATCTAAGTTATAGAAGTAAAGAGCATCAAACCATACTAATGTGTAAGCAAGGAAACTAAACTAAATCTATTTTCACCTTTTTTGTTTTTCTTTTTAGTGTTTATAATTACAAGACAATGTGAGAGTCTAATTGAATAACCAAATCAAAGCATAGGAGTGGTAGCGGTTAAATAATGCACAAAAAGAAGTTCAGGAAGGAGTCAAGTGGAAGAGCAATCGAAGATTGAAATCTGTGGAAGGGAGACGTAATGAAGCATCAGTGCATAGGAACTATTGGATTGACTGGATCAATCGAACAAGACTAATGAAAGATGAACGACGAAGATCTTAGTCCAGGAGATTAAGTGAATAGATGGATGGATCGATCAATGAACATGATTAATGGAAGATGAGCGATGAATATCTTATCATAGTATATTAAGTTAATAGATGGATGGGTCGATCAATGAACAAGATTAATGGAAGATGAGCAATGGAGATCTTATCGCAAAGATTTAGTTAATAGACAGATGGATCAATCAACAAACAGGATTAACGGAAGATAGGTGAAGAAGATATTATCACAGAGATTACATGAATAGATGGATGGATCACATCAAGTCACATGTTGATAGAAGGGTGGAAAATGTGTGGAATCATGGAGTGGTCTTCGTAGGTGGTAAGCAGTTTCTCGCGCGCCCTCAAAGCTGTAAGTGGAACTCCTAAAGTTTACGCGATTAGCCTAAGTTGTTTGACACGTAGCATAGGAAAACCACTTTTCTCACGTGCTCTCGATTGGATATCAGTCACGCAATAATTCACACGAGATTTTGTGATAGTCATTGTATCATGGAGATTGATCAATGGTGGCAATCAGCCAAGCTAGTTGGCAAGCAAATGATGCGATAACTATTGGATCAAGTGAAACAAATCAACGATGGAGATTTGAAGTGACTAAAGTCAAACATTGAAATGAATATAGGTGGTAAGTAGTATCTCGGTCGTCCTAAGAGTTGTAAGAGGAATTCCTAAATTTCATGTTATTAGCCTAAGTGAGTGACACATAGCACAGGAAAGCCAACTTTGTCGCATGATCTCAGTCAGATATCGGTCATGCAGGATTTCATGTGAGATTGCGCCATAGCCGTTAGATCATACAAGATTGATCAGCAGTGGAGATTAGCCAATCTAGATTGCGAGAGGGTGATGCAATAGCCATTGGATCAAGCAGAATATATTGACAATGTAGATTTGGAGCGCCTAAATTCAAATGTTGAAATGAATACATCGTCTATACGACACACGGTTTAATGGTGATCGGTCAAGTTTGTTATGGATCAAACAATAGGGAAATCTACGGGTATAATCCAATTAAGACATGATTTATTAGCTTCTGATTAAGCATTTTGTGCTGAAGGAAATGAGAATATACGTGAGATATTATTACAGAAATAGAGTGATGGAAAGGGATAACAATGAAATGAACCAAGTACTCCATCAAGATGACAAACTCCAAAGCTCATGCAATAACTAGAAATCTGTGTTTTTGGGGTTGCTGAAGGGTCGCTTCCTCAAGCCATGGTCCCAGAGGGAGGAGGTGAGCCCGAGACACTTGCTGACAACCTTATGGTGATATTTTTCTCCTTGCTACCCTGCTAATTGAAAGGAGGCACAAATGAAAGAAAACTAAAACACAACTAATCTACGCTAAACTCTTGTAATGAAATACAACTACTTAAGGAAATGAACAATTAAACCATGAATATATGATATCATACATGTACAATAAAGAGGAGCCTTGGCTGCTAGTGTTGGACCCTAACCCAAGAGCTTCAGTCCTCTGAGTTAACTCAGTGTGGGCTCAAAACAAAACTCATTCTTATTATCAAAACCATGGATTACATAAAAAACTGTCACATGTATTGTAGCTCGAAAATAGAGTAGAGTTTTATAATCAAAAATCCAAATCCTATTTAGATCCTAGGCCTCTCTACTTTTACGTATGAAGTCTCCAATGAGTTCCTTAAAATCAGGGAGGCTCAGCTCCCAATATCATGATAAACTGGTGCTTTGACTTTCACTTTCTCGGTTGCCTTCTAGTCGTCATGATTTGGTTGTTTGCACTTCGAGCTAATGCAGGAATATTCAAATGGAGGGGTAGTAAATGAGGACGATTTATGTCCTATAATTTCTCACCCTTAACCCATTCGAGTTTTGACCAAGGTCTTTGCCAAAATTATTTACTTTTATCCTTTAATCCTGCACCAAATGCACAATAGACCACAAAGAAAAATATTCAATTCTAACTCATCTCATAAACAAAATATAATAAAAAGTATGCAATAAGTTGTGAGAATAGTTGGTTTGACTAAGCTATGAGGTGAATTAAGGCCCATATAATTACCCAATGATGAGTCTCATTAAAGTGGTCTTCCTACCACCACAACCTCGAAAATTTCATTATATTTAAATTTTGAAGCCTAATATCACTGTCATATCTAGTGTTTCCTTGATCACTAAGTGTCACTTCATGTTATTCTATGAGTATAAAGTGTGCTTAAATGATATCAAGTGTCTTCGCATTGATTAGAACATCTTTAGGTGCATTTCATATTCATAGCATCTTTGTGATGTAAAACGACAATTTTGGGTCGTAATCGCACACACTTCGCTCGTGGTACTTTGCGAATCTGTACATAGTGGCATTTTCATGTATATTTTCATTTTTCAAGCTTCGCTAACTTTTCTTGGTGAGTAGGAATGATTGAATCATGGTTTCATCTTTAATCTCATCATGTTCACCCATTTTCCTATATCCCATACTTCAACAAATATTTGGTTTGAAAGAAAACCCATTAAGGCCAAGAGTGCATGAGTACACTCTAAAGCATTGATCAGGGATACTTCATTGTTTAGAAGTACACCATTCTCCCTCTAAGGGTACAAAGTGCACTGCTTAATACATATTTCCGCTTCCTTGTCCTAAAATTTGGGAGAGAGTGCATGAGCACACTTTTAAGACTTTGTCAGGGATCCTTCATTCTTGAAAAGTATGCCATGATCCCTGTAAGAGCACAATGCACACTCAATCCATATTTACATTTCCTAGTTTCAAAATGAACCCTTTACAATATAAGCATTCCTTTCAGTGCACTCCTTCAATCTGAAGGAATGTGCCCTCCTTGAGTGCACTCCTTCAACATTAAGTAATGTTCCCTCCTTGGGAGCTCTCCTTCGACCTCAAGGAGTGTATCCTCTTTCATCACACTCTATCGATATAAGTGAATGCACGCTCATTGATATAAATCTTTTGAGCCAAAAAAATTTGTCGTCCTTGACAAAATGAGCACATCATGAAGGCATGGAGCTTCCTCCTTTATCCTTTGGAATTGCACCATACAAACTCCTTTGTCTCTTGAGAGAATGGGCACACTCTAAAGCCACAAATATTCATCCTTCATCCTTCAGACATGCACCATGTTCTCTTAATAGTTTCTTGAGCACATAAGTACATTCTGAAGGCATGTAGCCTCACCCTTCAGACTTCAGGAGTGTACCATGTGCCGTTTCTCACCCTTAAGTGCATTATGAACTTGGGAAACCTGAAGCTTTCCCCTTTTTCCTTTGTAGTTGAGCCATGCTCCCTACCTTGATTGACTCCCTTTCTTAAGCACATCAGCACATGTCAAAGACACAAGTATCTTCGGTGCTTCATCCTTTGAAAGTGTGGCCATGCACCCAGAAGCCCCTTTTGTCCCTCTTGAGCACATTGCAAAGGTACAAATAGAAAATTTGCATGAAACATGGCAGAGTAGGATATTTGAATGATTATGGTTTTTTTCATGAGTGATTGTAGATGTAGTTATATCAATAAAAACATGGGATGCATGTGCGATGAATATCGGAAAAAAAAAAAAATAATAACAAAGAAGGCATGCGAATAATGAAGAACACAATTGAATATTGATGATTAAAGGACCTTATATACCCCATTTTATAAAAGAACATTTGGACTAAAAAACATCTATTATCAAATCTAATTGAAGATCAAAGATATAGTTGGTAGCCATGTCACCACTAGATGAAGTCCATGTCACCAGTCTCTTTTAGTTCGAGTCATGAATGATAGTGACATGTCAAGTCTCATCATACGATGATGTAGAAGTCATGGTTGCAATCATTGTAGAGATAAATAAGTCAAGTTAAAAGAGTCCTGTATTAGCTAAAGAGTCACGTAAGTCCAAAATACATGGAATATAAAAATCCACATGTAATTCGAAAATTCATTTGGAACTCCAAATGTTTTACAAGTCCAAAGGTCACTAGAAGTTGATAAGCCAAAAGTAATGAGGATGTGAGAGGTCATGCCTCAAATTATAAATAGATCCTCATTCCTCATGCAAAGGAGTTTTAACCATGGTTTCTACCAAAAAGAATTATAGAGACGAAGGTAGTACTTTTGGGGAGTATGTAGCAACTCTGACGCTCCACTATTGGAGCTAGTGATTGTTAGGTCCCTATAATACTATTTTTGTTGTATCCCTTATTGTTATTGTTGTGCCTTTATATTATTATTGTTATGTCGACTTTGTTATATTGTGACCCCTTAGACTCCCATATATAGAAAGGACGATTTGTCATTTGAATCATCCAAGAATTGTTCATTTGTGTAATGTAAAGGAGGTTTTCCCCTCGAAGAGTCTTATTTCTAAGGTGTTGATCTACCTTTTCTATATTTTTGTGAGCTATTTTCATAACATTTGGTATCAAAGCTTTGGATTCTATGGTTTCACTACTCCAAACAGGTCATTATGGAATTTTCACTATAAATGTTTTCATTGACGTTTAAAAAGTTAGAAAAAAAACCCATCTGAGAAAAGATCTCACTGAACCTCGTTTCTAAATTTCATATGATGTCTCCCTATATTTTTAGGGATATGATATCAGGAAGTTATGTCTTTTGCAAGCTCTAGAATTTCATCTAAAATAGGTCATCGTAGAATTTGCGTTATAAGAATTTCACTACAAAGTTTTAGAAGCTAAGAAAACCCCATTTGAGAAGAAATCGGTTTGAACAATGGCTCCAAATTTTATATCATGTCTCGCTATATTTTCGGAGATATAATCTGAGGAAGTTATGGTTTTTGGAGACCCCAGAATTACATTCCAAACAGGTCACCTTGGGAAAATAGTCATAACTTCATCTTTGAGCATCAGATTGAATTTTTGTAAGAAGTTACAGAAATAGGACCTGTAGTTTTTTGGGTACCATTTTCGGATCCTAAGGTTGAAACAGTGACGGCAGCACGTCATGCAAGTTCACTCTACTGAATAAGTCTATACTGAGGTCATCGTGGGAAATTTGGTATAACTCTTCATTAGAGAATCTAATCTTGATTAGACTTGTGGAGTTAGAGTTATTACTTAGAGAGTGACTGCAGGAAGAAATTTCAGATCTTAGAGATCTAGAATTCCATAAATGCATCAGGGCCAATATCAAGCTCCTACAAAGTGAAACAAAAAAGGTGTGTAGGCTTTTTTTCTTAATTTTTTTGCATAATCTTGGTTTGAAAAATTATTTTGAAGGAACTCAAAGGGCATAGTGAAGCATTATTATTGGTAATTGATACCCAAAAGAAACAAAATGGAAACACCTAGTAAGAAACCTCAAAGCTTCAGCATGGATAACGAAGAAGAGGAAGAAATGCAACGTGATATATCAAAATTACAAGACCAAGTGAAACAAATGTAACTCACACAAAAAGTAACAAAATATAAGATGGATGGTTTAAAGAAAGATGTAGAAGCTAAAATGGATGGTTTAAAGAAATACGTAGAAGCTAAGATGCATGGTTTAAAGAAAGGCATGGAAGCTAATATGGATGGTTTAAAGAAAGGCATAGAGGCTAATATGAATAGCATGGAAGCTAAGGTGGAAAATTTGAGGACAGATTTGAAGATAAATTTGAAGATAGGCATGGAAGATTTGAAGACAGGCATGGAAAATTTGAAGATAGATTTGAAGATAGATTTGACAAAGTTTCTACATGAAATGCTTACTAATGGTGAAAGGGTAGTAAAGGAAACTCATGATGAGAATGAAATAAATGCTAATCATGATTTCATAGACTCTAACATTGGATCAAAGAACCACCATGTTCTAAAGATCAATATGAGTAAGTTTGATGGCAAGGATCCCAGAACAAGGATACTACAGATGGAACAGTTTTTTGAGATTCTCCATAATGTGCAAAACACACAAAAGGTACAAATTGCAACTTTATATTTGGAATGAAATTAATTTGTATCATATCGATGGCCTTTCTCTCGTAAACAAATTGTCACTTGGGCTATTCTTGTATATGAAATGAGAGCACATTATGAGGATACAAAAAGCAACACTCTTTTTAGCCAGTTGATAAATCTCAAACAAAAGGGTTCAATGATGGAGCACATTGAGGACTTCCAAAACTTGAATATAAGGGGAAAAGATATTCCACAGGAGCATAGGATTGATGCGTTCATAGGGACTTTAAAGTATAACATCCAACATGAGGTTCACCTTTGGGAACCAGATTCATTGGAGAAGGCATTCAGGTTGGCAAGAAAAATAGAAAGAAAAATTATGGCAACAATGAAGCTTACCACTCTTAATCATAAATATGGAAGTGTTACTACTCCTAGCCATCCACAACCAACAAGGTTGACACCACAATAATTGGAACAAAAAAGAGAAAAAGGGCTTTGTTACAGTTGTGATAGCATACACACTAAAGGTCATAAGTGTACCAAGAAGAAATTATTTTACATAGATTGTGAAGAGGAGGATGAAAAGGAACAAGAAAAGAAAAACAAAGAGGATATACACCAAGAAAAAACCTATGAAAAAAAAGAAATGAATCTGACCATATGTTGTAATCCATTGGCTGGAATTACCACTCCTCAAACTATCAATTAAGAAGGGCATATCAAGAAGAAAAAGGGAATAGCGTTGATTGATTCAGGAAATACCCATAATCTTATTCATTGTAAGATAGCCAAGGAATTGAATTGCTTCCTATATCCAGCAATAGAGTGTCAAGAGATGGTTGCAAGTGGAGGAACCATAAACTGCTCCAGAAAGTGCCATAATATCAAGATGGGAGAGTATGTATTGAATAGCCCATTGCTTTCCATTTCAATGGGTGTTATTGATGTTGTACTAGGAGTCCAACGGATACAATCCTTACGTAAAATAGCTTTTAATTTTCAAGAAAGTTTCATGAAATTCTCTTCAGAAGGAAATGAAGTTGAATTAAGGGGTATCATAGGGAAACTGGGAATATAATAAGATCTAACGAAATGACAAAGCTTCTAAAGAAAGAAGAACAAGGCGTAATTGAAAAATTATGTTCACTAGAGGTTCCCACATCGAAATCAGCCATTTCTCCAAATCTCCAAAAAGTTTTGGACAATCATTCCAAGATATTTGAGACTCCCAAAGGCCTCCCACCTATTTGTTATCATGATCATGCTATTAATTTGATTCCAGGAAGTGTTCCTCCAAACATCAGGCCTTACAGATATCCCTATGTCCAAAAGAGTGAAATTGAACGTATAGTTCTAGAAATGCTAGAGGCTGGTATGATTCAACCTAGTAAAAGTCCTTTCTCTGCTCCAGTAGTATTGGTTCACAAGAAGGATGGATCATGCCGCAGGTGTCCAGATTATAGGGAGCTCAACAAGTTCACTATTGAGGATAAATTTCCCATTCCTGTCATTTATGAACTATTGGATGAATTGCATGGATCAATTTACTTCACCAAGTTGGATCCTCTTTCATCATATCATCAAATCAAAATGGAGATTGAAGACATTCCAAAAAAAACATTTAGAACTCATGAGGGTTATTATGGATTTTTGGTCATGCCTTCTAGCCTTAGTAATGCGCCTTATACATTTCAAGGTTTGATGAATTCCATTTTAAAAACCTTCCTTAGAAATTTTGTGTTAGTATTTTCTAATGATATACTAATCTACAACAAGTCTTGGAAGGATTATGTCCAACATGTTGACATGGCACCCAAACTATTGGAGGACAAACAATTATATGAAAAAATCTCCAAATGTTTCTTTGGAGTACAAGAGGAATATTTGGGTCATATTGTATCTCATGTAATCGTTAAGGTAGAGCCTAGCAAAATTAAAACCATTAAGACATGGAAAATCCCCACATCCATAAAAAATCTACAAGGATTTCTCAGGTTGATAGGGTATTATCACAGGTTTGTTAAGAATTATGGGAGAATTGTAGCACCTCTAACATCATTATTGAAGAAAGATGCATTTTCATGGACTCCAGAAGCAATGAAGGCCTTTGAACATCTTAAAGAGGCAATGTTCCAAGCACCAGTATTAGCTACACCATACTTCGCAAAAACATTTATTGTGGAATGTGATGCCTTAGGAAATGGAATTGGTGTTGTTTTATTGCAAGAAGAAAGACCCATTGCTTTCAAAAGTTATCCAATCAAGGGAAAGTATTTAAACAAAGCAATTTATGAGAAGAAAATGTTCGCAATACTACATCCACTTAATAAATGGTGACCCTACCTAATGGGAAGACACTTTAAGGTAAAAACAGATCATGATAGTCTTAAATAATTTTTACGAACACATATTATCTTCAGAAGAGCAACAAAAATGGGTCACAAAGATGTTGGGTTATGACCTTGAAATCATGGACAAAAAAGGGAAGCAAAATATTGTGGCAGATGCACTCTCAAGAGAGGATGAGGATGTGGAAGCATTTCTTTGCACGATTTCTATTATCCAACTAGATTGGATAAATGAAGAAAGGGATGAAAGGAAGAATGACGAGGAAGCGTGAGCACTCATTCAAAAGGTACAACAAGATCCTAGTACATCTGATGCCTTTAGCTGGAAAAATGGTTCGTTATGGTACAAGGATTGGTTATACCTATGTAAGAATTCCCAACTCAAATAAAATATTCTTATGGAATTGCACACCTCTCCCTTAGGAGGGCACTTAGGATTTCTAAAAACCTACCACAATGTTAAGAAGGATTTTCTGGGACCGCCTTAAATTGGATATTCAAAAGTTTGTGGCAGAATTTTTGGTTTTCCAATAAAATAAATTTGAAACAATTAAGACCCCAAGACTATTAAAGCCTTCATCCATTCGAAGCCAACATTGGGAGGAGTTTTCAATGGATTTTACAATAGGTTTACCCAAGTCTGAAGGAAAGAGTGTTACCATGGTGGTAGTTGAAAGACTTACCAAGTATGCACACTTTTGTGCATTATCTAATCCATTTAAAGGGAGTACATTTTCTACTGCATATATGGAAAAAATTCAAAAGCTACTTGGAAACGCAAAGATTATGGTAAGTGATAGAGATCCCATTTTCACTAGAAATTTTTGGACAGAATTATTTTCTTGCCTTGGTACTTAGTTAGCTCATAGCTCATTTTTTCATCCTCAATCTGATGGGAAAACTGAGATAATAAGAAAATGTTTGGAAGGATATCTTCATTGCTTTGTATCTGATAAACAGACACAATGGGTCAAATGGTTACCTCTGGCTGAATGGTGGTATTACATTTCCTTCCATACTGCAACAAAAATGACCCCATTTATGGCACTTTATGGATATCATCTACCATCCATCACATCATATTT